>CAKNXH010057686.1:0-13524 GCA_932178445.1 Andricus quercusramuli
ATTTTTTAATTTTTTAATATTTATCGCGAGTGTTGACGTTCCGGAGGCACTTCCCCCCTCAAATATGGATATGTGCTTCCTGTGGGGGAAAAAATTGCCCCCTGACATCCTTTCGGTGCGCCAGCATTCGAAACCAATTTTTTGAGGTGAGTTTTGTAGGTTGGAAGACCCACTACATGAGCCTTAAAGAACCACACCCAGTACCACAATCAAATTCGTCGAAACCCTAAACTCCTGTCCAAAATATTCGGCCCGTCAACCTCTTCTTAAAGTTTAACTTCTGTGCGGGAGCGTCGGATCGAAATTGAATAGACCACCTGTAACAAAGGACAACGGAGGCTCAGATCCACTAACCTGGTCAGCGCAGCCTCCATTCTTGTATGCTCGCCCCCTGCGGGTCCCACATAGAGCTCCGACAAGAGGGTGAAGCACGTCAACGACAAATAAGTAAGTAGTAAATTATCTCGCTTTCTCGTTTTCATTTCTCCTACTCTATCGTTTGTTTAACTAGTCATCCCTGTTTAAGGTGGACTATAACTAAACGAGAAGAGGCAAGTCAAAGCAAGAGCAGTCCAGCTGCATTAATTTAAAATCAACTTTTGTACTTCATCTCAGTGAAATTGCTACTGTTCGAATAAACATCAATTCATTTATATTCAAATTCTATTAATTTATTTCTGTAGACAGTAGTTATCCTCATCCCAGTTTTTTAATAATTATTAAAATCTAAAACGAGGAACCATCATTTATTCAATAAAATATAAGGCAAGTTATGTTAATTAAGACGTAACATTATTTTAATTTCAAATCATTTTCAATTAAGTTTAAAATGAACTTTTAGATTCAAGCTTTTCTGTTTGAAACAACTTAGTTTCAAATTGTGGATTTTTGAATATTTGATTTATAATTGCTCATTTTAAATGAATATTAAGCAAAAAACATTAAGGAATCGTACATTGTTTAATTTAAAAGTCTCATATTGAAAGGGTTAACAATTTAAACAATACTTGAATAGGATTTGAAATTAATTACAAGCGTCTGGTAACATCAGTTTACTGTTTATTTTTTCATACTCGAATCAGAGTTCAATTTAAAAAAATCATTAATTAATTTATGTGTACATTTGTTTAGAATAAAACGTTTTTCATCAAAAATTTTCAGTTTCAAACGTTTTTAATTTTTATTTATAAAGTCTTCACTGCAGTTAAAAATTCTTGAATTTAAAAATGTACGTTTAAAAATAAAGGCTTAAAATGGAACATTGTTAATGTAAAGGACTTTAGAATCACACCTTATAAACTGAATGATTTCATAATTCAAGAAGTTATCAAATAAATAAAACATTTGTAAATGGAACTTATTTAAAATTTGACTATTTTATGTGACAGAAAAATTTTGATATTTCAAGTGACTGAATAGATGTTTGTTCTGAAAATGTCTGAAGTTTGTTTTAAAAAAATCCCGGTTTCTCGGTCCAGCGGCCAACCTGAATATATTTAATGATATTTAAAAATGAAATTTGAGACTGCTGTACACTACTATACAATTTTAAAATTGAAGTGGCTCAGTTTTGAGCGTTTGAGTTGAAATTGCTCAAGTTAAAATATTAATTTTAATAAATATTAATAAAAAATCAATATGAATATTAAAAAGTTATTAGCATCTAATATTCCTTTTTAAGTATATATATATGTCTATTTCTTAACTCTTCCAATTTTATATTGGATAAGGGAGCGTTCACATATTACGTAAAATTAAAAACCGGGGAAGGGAGTTCCTGATTCGTTACGGTCTGTTATATGGGGAGGGGCGATATTTTAACCGGATTACCTAACATTTTTAATTTATGAATTTTCTACACCATCAACTTTGCATGTCATAATTTCTAAATAAATAACTTTACTTCATCATAACATTGATTCTTAAATGTTTCTGAACATTTTTGATAGAAGAAAAAATTTAAATTGTAAATGATTGCTCAATAATGGAAAAAAATTCCGTGCTCAACCTCTCGCTATCACGCTATAATTTTTAAAACATTCTTACATTTTCAAAGAGATAAGAAAAATTAAAATACGGGCAAAAACTTATTTTGAAGAATTCGAAAAAGAAAGAGAAGCTTCTTGATTATGAAAGATTTGAGGAGATTACATTTTTTTCAAGATTTTTGGAAAAAATTTTCAATGGTTTAAGTTAGATTTCAGGAGAATAATTTAAAGTTGTGAAGATTTCAAAATATGTGGAAAAAGAATATGGAAGACTTCGATACTTTTCTTTTAATTTTTCAAGATTCAAACAATGTTTAGGTGAACTGAATTTTGCAGAGTATCAAGAGAATAAAAACAATGTTCTTAAGATTCATGGGAATATTTCGAATAATTGTTTTGTAATGAATTACAAGAGAAAATTGAAAAAAATTACACAACATTTTTATTATTTGTCAACATTTATGAAAAGAGTGTAAAAGATTTTATAGCAAAAGTTTGCAATTTAGCCATATTATCTAATTTTAGAGCAAAATTTGAGTAAGTTCAGGAGATATTCAGAACTTTTGAAACAGTTCAAAAATAATTAAAACTTGTAAAGATTTTTTAAGAATTTCGTGAGGTTTCGCGAAAATGAAAAAAAAATTTAGTTTCCTACAAAAAATTCAAAAGATTTTTTATTTCAAAAAATAAATTTTAAGAAATTATTTAAAAAGACTTCAAAACATTTCAAAAGATTTCAAAATTTTTCGAAGAAGAATCTGAAAGTTTTAAAGGTATTTCTTTTTATTTTGCAGAAAAATAATCACAAAAAATTGGAATAATTTTTAAAGATTAGAAGGTTTAGAAGATCTGAAAAGGTTACACAAATTTTTTAAGATTGGTGTAAAAATTATAAATGATTTTTAGTTTTAAAAATGTATTTTAAGAGGAAATTGAAAAAGTGCTCCAAACATATCAAACAATTTCCTACTTCGAAAAGAGGTGTAGAAGATTTTAGAGCAAAATTGGTCAATTTGGTAAGATTAAAAATAAAAAAATCGAGTAAATTCAAGAAATATTTAGCAGAATTGAAAAGAATCAAAAAGAAATTTAAACTTCAAAAGATTTTTAGAAATGGAGATTTTCAAAGGCAACTTTTCTACATTTTGAATGGTTTTTCAAAATGTCAAGAAAAATTCGAGTCAGTTAAAAATATTTTTCGGAATTACGACGTTTAAAAAAGATCAGAAATAATTAAAAACTTGGCAACATTCCCGAAAATGTCTCAAATATTTCTTGATTTCTTCTAGGCTTCTGAAAGTCCTAGATATCTGTTAAAAAGACTCGAATTTGTACTAATACTTTGTAAAATCCTATAAAAGAAAAAATATGTTGAACATCTCCTACATTCTTTTTTGATACATCTGAAATATTCAAAAATCTTTTTTCATTTTCTGAAAAATCGTACGAAAATGATATTTATATAAATTTAAAAACCAAACTGATGATACTTATTTTCGTGTTCTAAATTTTCAGAATTTAATTTCATCTCGAATTTAAGTATTTAAAAACTTTTGATAAATAAATAGTTATTTGAAATTTGTTTATTGTATTATTATTAATATTATTTTGTATTCTTTATGGTATTGAAAAAAGTTTTAAATTGCTACATTTCAATTAGAACTTACATCAAACAACTTCAATATTTGTATGACTAAAAAATATTGGAGAAGCATTCAGTGTTACATCAAAATATTTATTTATTTCTAGATAATACTTCATTTTGAAAAAACTTTTTTATTTAGAAAATTTATATTATGTTTTTTATTACAATATAAAAAATTTCCCGCCCCCCCCCCCCGCGGGGGGGGGGGGGGATACAGAGGAGACTTATATCTCTAGTTTTTACATTTTTAACATGCTTTAAAATGTCTTAGCTTGAAGTTTTTTTAAGAGTGTTTATTTTCAATGGACTACTTACACGCACTTACAACTTCTGCCATTTTTATAGTTATAATTGTGATACGATATATTCTTTTTCTTTTTTAATCATTTATTTTGTATTTTATTTACTTCTAAATAATTTATTTAAGTACTTCAATATTATTCAGATGTATTTTATTATTTTCATAGACAATCAAAAAATGTAATTTCAATCATATACATTTTTTATAATATAATTATATAAGCGTGAAACGAACAATGGTTTTTATAGTTCTTGCATACACTTACTAATTGAAAAAGGGTAAGTTTTTCGAGAATAGGAGGAATAAGAGGAATTTTAAAAAAGGATACGCAGGGGAATAGAGGAAACACTGTGATCCCCAAAATTGTTAAAGGAAATACAACTTTTTAAAACAATTAATAATTATTAAACAAATACTTTAGGCTTTTTCAATACGGCTAAGCAAAGTTTGATATAACTAAGTTAGCCAAATCTGAAAAATTGACCAAAAATTTGTAGATCAAAATTTTCTGGGTTTTGAAAATCGGCTTTGGATAAAGATTAAATATCCAATTTACCATTTTTAACAAGAATTAAAACTTGCGCCTGCGATCTGGGAGTGATGAATAAGAATTAAAAAATGTTGACACGACAATTTATTTTGTTACGAGAGAATCAAAATTTAAGGAGAGAATATCACAGTATGCTATATTTTTTTGCTACAAAATAAGGGAAAAATAATATTATACCCCCCTCCCCCCGTTAAATGGTGATAATTTTAAGAAATGTCAGCTTAAAAGGTTGAAGAAAGTTATTACTATGTTAAAGTTTTAGCGACAATTTTATTTAAAAATTCTTTTTAATTATGATTATGAAAAATTTATTTTTCGAAACAGGATTTTTACCACGAAGTGTCTTTTTTTATAATTTTTTATGCAATAAACCCATCTTTCAGTAAGAATGTCGGATATCTAGTTTTCTACTGTCACCGTTGAATTCGAGGCGTAAGATGGTAGGTATTCACTTGGCCGAAATTTGTTTTTCCCTAAAACTCATTTTGCCGAAAAAATCACTAGATTACTAGCCGCCTTCGAAACAATTGATTGTTTCGAAGGCGGCTAGTAATCTAGTGATTTTTTTGGCAATATGAGTTTTAGGGAAAATGAAATTTCGGACAAGTGAATACCTACCGCGTACGATGAGTTGAATGTGATCGACCTAGACGGCGATTGGCTGTTTCAAATTTTGAAGAAGCGCGCCATTCTGAAGCCCGATAATTTGAATTCTACGTAAAATACGTATGAAATTTCACCATTTTCCCAGAGTATTATTGCTTCTTTCGATCGCGAAATCTTAGTTGCCTTCAAAAACTCATACACTCTTCTTACTCAATGAATACAAGTTATAGGACGGTTTTTCTTCACGAAATTAAAAAATTCCCTGTCTCAACAAATTCTCGACAAATACCTTTTTCCCCCCGATTTAGGTGGAAAACCTCTGCGCTTCTCTGTATCGTATAAAAACTTACCGTAAAATTCTACATCACATATCCGTGACACCTCTCGGGCGGCCTCAGCCCATGCTGTCTCTCGAACTCCATTCCAGGTCTTCAGTTTTGAAGTTTCGTCATACAAGGGTGGAATTTCCTTGACAACATCTATTAAAATACCTTCGAAAGTAACTTCATCCATAGCAACAACGTCGAAGAACTTTAAATCTTATACTATCTGTCAAAATTTCGCTCGGAAAGGGTTATACTGCCGGCTTTTTGTACGTCGTGAATATGTGCGCGGACAATGCAGCTAGGTTCATGGTCTTTCTCTTTCTTTCGCATGGGTACGGAGCATTTCAGAGCGATAAAAAGTATCTCTGGACACCGGCACGTGGCGGGCGCGCGCATATGTGTTCATTTGTTTTTCGCTGCAAAAACGATCGTGATTTACAATGGAGGAAAGGAATGAAATTGATGAATCCCTATCCTATTTTATAAAATGCGTGCAGTCTTACGGATATCTATACGATAAAACCCACAAGGACTATAAAGATCGAGATCTTAAAATAACTACATTGAGAAATATTGCGAGACACATCGCAGAAGAGTTCGACGTTATTGCTACAGGTAAGTCCTCTTCTTCATTTGTTGCAATTAATCCAGGTGTAACCCCGAATTCAAATTCGACCCGGGAATCACCTTTCAAGTTTTGGATTTCTTTTTTTAATTTACGAAAAATGAGAATAAAATAAGGTTAAAATATTTAGAAGGCTTAGAAGTTTAAGCAGAATTATATTATTTATTTTTAAGAAGAGTCAAAAATAATTTAAAATTTGATGAGATTTCAAGAAATTTGATAGAAAATGCTGATTTTTGAACATTTTCAACTTTTTAAGAATTGTGAAAGGTTTTGAGGGATCAAAAAGAAATTTTTGGGATTCATGGAAAAATTTCAAATAATTTTTTAATGAAAAAATTGAATCCGAAGAGAAAAATTGAAAATTATTTTCAAACATTTCAAATGATTTTCTAAAATTTTGAATGAGAATGCAACAGATTTGAAAGCGAAATTTGTCAATTTTGTAAAATTATAAAATTTCAGGAATAAATCGAGTAACTTTGAGACATATTTAGATTTTTAAATATTCCAAATGAAAATTTTAGATATAGTATTACATTTATTCGGAATAGCTGATTAATTATTCATTAATTACTGAAGAGGTTTCAGAAAAAACTATTCTAACTATTCACACTAAATGCAGTTTACAAGAACTATGTCATAAACACATGTACTTATAATTAAAACGTCATAATAAAATATCTGCAATATTTTTTGTAATTACTGTTTAATAATTAATAACTTATTAGTCGCTAATGCCGAAGACCTTACAAATTATATCAGCAAATTGTTCACCAAAAATAATTAACCAAAGGTATATTTACAAAAAATAGCATCTTTCATGTTAACCAAATCTGGGCAGATCAGTCGAAACCAGTGGCGGCGTAGCATGGGTTGGCACCCGGGGCGGTTGCGGTGTGGCACTTTGGTTTTGTCACCCCTTAAAGCCCCTTATTGGCACCCCTTGGTGCTAGGCACCGGAGCTGGCACCCGGGGCGGACCGCCCCCTCCGCCCCCCCCCCTTACGCCGCCACTGGTCGAAACTACAAATTAAAAAGCTTTTTTTTCTTTAAATATAATAATATATAATATCCGATCTGGATTAAACTTGAGCCAAGTGTCCTGCTATTGGATAGTTTATGAGAAAAAAATATTGTCATTTAGATCAATATTTTCTGAGGGGAAGAGTCAGAAATTTGGAATTTTTTCAAATATCGCCTATTTAGACGATTTTTGACTTTTCTAGTGTCGATTAAGGAAATTTCAAAATGGAATGTGAAAAAAAATTTGACTTTTTTGAAAGAAAGGAATTTTTCATTTTTTTATCCGAAAAGAAAGCTAAGGTTTTTCTTTTTAAGAGCTTTCAGGTTAAAAAGAAGGATTTTAATTCTTCATCCATTAAAATGAGCGATGAGTAGTTTTTGAGAATATACCGTCTGTTTTGGCGACTTGTAACTCTTCTAATAGCAATTATATTTTTTTGCAGCGGTAACCATTGTTTTTAAATTTATATTTGACATTCAAAAATAGATTTCTCTTGTTTCACAAAAGAACATTCAAGAAAATTTAGGTAAGAAAGAAAGCTTGATGTTTTTCCTTTGAGTACTTTGAGACGAAAATGTGAAATTCAATAATTTATTGACAAAAATAAGTTTCAAGTTCTCCGCACAGTATGCATAATAACGCTAGCGCATGCCGCCGATGTTCTAAACGATTATTTTCACCAACAAAAAATGTAATTTTACTTTTCCAGCTCAACGTAATTTAACTAAAAAATCCAAGCTTCTCTTCTCGCTAAAAAAATTCAAGACAAGCGTCCTTCTATGAAAAAAGTCAAATTTATTTTTGATCTCCAATTTTTAAGGTCAAATATTTATATCTACTGTTCAACCTGAAAGCACTTGGAGGGAAAACCTAAAGCCTTCTTTTGAGATAAAAATGTGTCTTTCTTTCAAAAAAGTCTAATTTGTTGTTGACTTTCATTTTTGAAGGTCAAATATTTATTTTATGATGAGTGGGAATGAAACCTCTCGAAACTGTACTAGATGAAATTTTCTTAATCGCCACTAGAAGAGTTAAAAATTACCTACATAGATATAATATCCACGAAAATACAAAAATGTTCACCCCCTAGACCTTGGTGAATATGTATCCCAATAACAAAATTTTTTCCCCGTAAACTACTGTCCATCAATAGCACAACACTTTGGCCAAGTTTGACTTAGATCGGACAACTTTTCTTTTTTGAGTGGGTACACTTGAGAAATAATGCCCCTATGAGGGTTGCCACACAGGCACTTAAGTCGATTTTAGTAACGTTCTTTTTTCTACTAAAACGTTGACATTAATACAAAATACGTTTAGATGAGATTGTGTAGAAGAAATGGGGCTCTTTGACCAAGAGGTTCAGAGAAGAGCACACCAGGTTGACTTCCTTAACCTCGACAACAGGATCTGCTCAACCTGAAAATGATGGTCCTCGTTGGCCCTACTACGACTGCATGCAGTTTATGGTCAGATGCATCGGTCATAGGTCGTAAGTATAGTAGTAGTTGTGTTTTATCTACATTTATTTCTTATCGAAATTGAACTTCCGTTATTAACTTCATGTTAATAAATGCAAAATAAAATAAAAATTGATTTTGGAAGAAATTTTCAAATGGTGCTCTCTATCATACTCTTAGAATTTCCAAAAACATATAATAAAAGAAAAAAAAGAGTCTCACAGCTATCATGAGATGTCAGGGAACTATATTCAACCAGAATATCTCATATGCAAGCACCTTTCAATTAAGGGTGTTCACTAGTTATCTCAACCTTATTTAACAATACTTTTTAGAGTTTTACATATTCGCTTCTTCTTCAGGTAGAAGTTGTAATTTTTATCCAATCCTAATGTTGTAGGGCTCATTATATTCCTTAAAAAGTTCTCTTTAAATCTCTTAGGTAGGTTTTGAGATAGAAAATGGTAATATTAAAGCATTAAATAAATCGTACAACATAATGACTGAATAAGAATTGAAACTTTTGCTCACAGAGGAAGGAAAAAGTATACAACGCTGAATAAATATTGTTAAATAAACTATTTTCACTTGAAATATTATTTTCTAAAGTTCGCGTTCAGTTCTATTCCGAAGAGAGTTACAACTAACAATAGGAATATTATCCTTGATTTTATAAATAATTTAAAATTAGCCCGCGTAAAATGTAGTAAACTCATAATATGTCCATTATTACAGCACTGGGAGCAACTACGAAATCGAACATGAAAATGTTGAAATTCCAGTAAACCGCTCTCTGGATGACAGTAACTGGAGTACTTCCGAAGAAGGTCTCTACCAAATATTCGACCTATGCAAGTGGAAAGGGATAGGAGGGAAATGAGAAAATCGGAAAGTGGCTACGTAATCGAGCTAAGAAAGAAATTTGCTACGATTCCCGAAGACCAGAAGTTGCATTATTTTAACATATTGATGGGGATTTTAAAAAGAGCGCATGACAGTTCGCAAACGTTTTAGCGCATCCCAGGTATAAAAAATCCATTCGACTTAGTGGTTTAGGAATTAAGTAACCAACTTATCAAATTTGAAAAAGAGCTAGTTGGAATATAGTTTGAATGAAGGCCATGTGATGAGTGGGTCACGTGACCAGATTCCTACCTTACCGACACTTTTTTTATTTGTCAACTTATTTTCACATGAATATCCACATCGAGTTGAAAATTTGGGATACTAAATAAGAAGCACTAAGAAAGGTGGCTCTGGTCCTAAATTGTAATAATTATGACAAAACTAACAAAAAAAAATTATTTACAAAAAAAAAACTGTTTTCATGATTATTAAAATTTAAGACCAGATCCACCTTTCTTAGTGCTTCTTATTTATCATCCTAAATTTTTCAACTCGATGTGGCTATTCGTGTAAAAATAAGTTGACAAATAAAAAAAGTGTCGGGAAGGTAGGAATCCGGTCATGTGACCCACACGTCACATAGCCTTAAAATTTCATGTTCAGGAATCCCAATACATATGTGGTATATGTATAATAGCCAAATAGATTAATATTTATCCACCAAACATAGGCCTTGGAATTTCCCATGAGATTTACAAACGAGAAATCACCCAAAAAAGAACAATCTGCATAACTTTTTCCATTTTATTCGAATCATTCTATCTCAGAGAAAAAAAATTGCATGGGATGCAACGGAGGTGGGGGGAGCGAGATTAAAGGTATTTGGGAGAGGGTAGAAAATATGATAGAAGAGAAACCGGGAGAGCGTAGGAATGAGAAGGAGGAGAGGGCGAATAGGGCAAGGTTAAGGGCAATGGAGTTGAGAATGGAGAGAAAAGAGAAGGCAGACAGGAGGAATAATATTGTGGTAAAAGGGTTGAAGCTAAAGAGCGGGGAAGAAAGAGAGGGTGTGGAAGCGCTGCTACAGAGAATAGGGTGGGTTAAAGGCAGGGTAGGGAAAGTTAAGTTGGAGGGGAGAAAGGACAAGGAAGTGGCGGTTGCGGAGATGGAGAGCTGGGAAGAAAAGTTGGGGGTAATGAGAAATAAGAATAGGATAAAGGATAAGGGAGCTTTCATCGATCACGATTTAACGAGAAAGGAAACGGATGTGCAGAGAATGCTGAACGAAAGGGCTAGAAGGGAGAGGAGTGAAGGGAGATCGGCGAAGGTAGGATATCGGAAAATAAAAATAGACGAGAAAATGTGGGTGTGGGATGAGGAGAAAGAGGTTTTGAAGGAAAAGCAGGGGAATTTGTTTCGTAGGCAGTAGGTGGGTGGGGGTAATGCAGGATAGAGGAGTAGTGAAGGTGTTGCATTGGAACGTAGCACGGATAAGGAAGAAGGATGAGGAGTTCTGGAAGTATATACAAGAATTTGATGTTGTGGGACTGGTAAAGACGTGGGTAGAAAGAAAGGAATGGGACAGAATAGAGCCAAAGCTGCCAAGGGGGTATAAGTGGAGACTCCAGGAGGCGTTCAGAGTGAAGAAAAAAGGAAGGGCTAGCGGGGGAATTATAACGGGTGTTAGAGAAGGATTAGAGGAAGAAGTTCATGGAGAGGAAGAGAGAGAGGGAGTGCAAATGAGTGAAGTAAAAATAGGAGGGGTGGCGTGTAAGTTTGTGACAGTGTACAATAAGGATGGGATGGAGAGGATTAAAGAAAGGGTGGAAGAATTGCTAGGCGAACGAGAGGAGGGTATGGTGATACTGGGTGGGGATTTTAATGCGAGGATGGGAAGGGAAGGGGGCCTTTACAGGGAAGGGGAGAGCTTTGAAAGGAATTCGAAGGATAAGATAATAAATAAGGAGGGGGAGATTCTAAGGGACTGGATGGAGGATAGAGGGTGGGCAGTGGCGAATGGTATGGCAAATGGGGACGAAGAGGGAGAATACACATATGTAAGTAAGATGGGGGTATCGGTGATAGACTATGTGGTAATGAATATGCAAGGATGGGAGGAGACGGAAAAATTCGCAGTAGAGGGGAGGGTGAAATCAGACCATCAGCCATTAAGTCTGTGGATAAGAGGTGAGGGTGGAGGAAGACAAGGCGGGGAGGAAGTCTCGATAGGGGAGAGGGTAACCTGGACGAGGGAGGCGATAGAGAAGTATCAGGAGCAGCTAGGAAATGTACGCTTTGGAGGGGAGTCGGTGGAAGAGATATGGGAGGATCTGAAAGAGAAGGTGAAAGGGTGTGTGCAAAAGAAGATATTTAGAAAGAAGAAGAAAGGAATGGTGAAGCCGTGGTGGGATAGGGAATGTGAAAAGATGAAAAGGAAGGTGAAGAGGAAGTACAAGAAGTGGAAAGTTGTAATGCGAGAAGGGAGGAGTACGTAGAAACGAGGAAGGGGTTTAGATTGATGTGTAAGAAGAAAGAACAGGAAAAGGAGAAAAAGCTGGAAGAGGAGTTAGTAAATGTTAAGACGGAGGGGGACGTCTGGAGGATAATAAATAGGTTTAGGAAGCGTAGGGTGGGGGTCAGCGAGAAGATAGGGAGTGAGGAGTGGAGGGAATTTTTTAAAGAATCGTTCCAGGGCTCAGATTCAAGGAAGAAGGATGGGGGAAGTAGAAGAACGGGGGAGGCAGAGATGGAGCAGTTGAATGACGAGGAGATAGAAAAGCAGATAAGGAAGTTGAAAAGGTCAAAAGCAGCAGGGCTGGATGGGGTAGAGAACGAAGCATGGCTGTTTAGTACACAAGAGGTTAGGGAGAGGCTGAAGGAGGTAGTGAAGAAAGTATGGAGGGGTGAGGGATTCCCAGGAGGGTGGAGAGAAGGGTTAATAGTGGCACTGTATAAGAAAGGGGATAGAGATAGGCAGGAAAATTATAGAGGGATTACGCTAATGGATACGGCGTATAAAGTCTACGCGATGGTGGTGGCAGAGAGAATGCGGAAGGATGTCGAGGGGAAAGGAATATTGCCGGAGACGCAGGCGGGATTTAGGGCAGGTAGGAGTACTATCGACAATATTTACGTGCTGCAGCACGTGGTAGATAGAGAATTAGCGAAGAAGGGGACGAGAGTGTACGCGTTTTTTGTGGATCTCAAAGGCGCGTTTTCATCGGTGGATAGGGGGAGGTTGCGGGAGGCGATGGAGGATAGGGGAGTAGAGAGAGGCCTAATTGAAAGGGTAAGGGAGATATATGAAGAGACCAAAGACAAGGTAAGAGGAGGGGAGGGGATTTCGGACGGATTCTGGATGGATAGGGGGTTAAGGCAAGGGTGGCCACTTAGCCCAACGCTTTTTGCGATTTTAATTGCGGATATGGAAAGTAAGCTGGAGGCCGGGGTGGTGGGAGGAGTCAGGATAGGAGTGGTTAGAATATGGTCACTAGCGTATACAGATGACATAGTGTTGCTGGCAAGCAGCGAGGAGGCCTTAAAGGAGATGATGATGAGGTTGAGAAGATACCTGGCTAAAAAGGGGTTAGAGCTGAATGTGGAAAAGTCCAAGTTTATGGTGTTCAGAAAAGGAGGGGGAAGGGATAAGGGAAGGGAGTGGAAGTGGAAGTGGAAGGGGAAGGAGGTGCAGAAGGTGAAAGAGTTTGTGTACCTGGGCTTCGTGTTGCGAAGGAATGGGGGAGTGGATGGTCACATAAAAGAGAGAGTGAGGAAGGCAAATGTGGTGATGAGGCAGGTGTGAGGGTTGGGAGAGAAGTTATTCGCAGATGATTTTGGAAGGAGAATGAAATTGTTTGATTCACTAGTGATGAGTGTGCTATTGTATGGCGTAGAAGTGTGGGGGTGGAAGGAAAGTGAAGAGGTAAATAGAACGCAGGAGTGGTATGTAAAGTGGACCCTGAGGTTGGCAAGGAACACGCCTCATTATATTGTCAGGAGGGAGACGGGGAGAACGAGTATAGGAATTCTAGCAGGGAGCCGGGCGTGTAAATATGAGGAAAAATTTTTGGAAGAGGGGGGAAGCAGGCTGGTTAGGGAGTGTTGGTGGGAGAAGGAGAACAAAGGGGGGGGGGCAGATGGAGGCTGAGAGG
>CAKNXH010057686.1:20320-35112 GCA_932178445.1 Andricus quercusramuli
AAACTGAAGGAAGGGCGAGAGACTCGACTTTCCTATTTTATTTTTTTGTGGGTCTGTACCCCTGCTCTCGGACTGAGAGTTGTTGTCCCGGAAATTTACAATGGCGATGAGAAATTGGGGGTTTTCAGGTTTGTCGAATTAGAAATGAATTATGTCTCCAATTTGTGATAACAATCATAAGGTTTATTCAAGAGCCAAGAAATAGGGGACATTCTATAATAAGAGCAAGATTCGAATAATAGGGCACATTCTACAATAGGTAGAATGTGTCGACAGTTAGAGGAAAAGAAGAGAAAAATATATAACAGCAAAAAGGAATGATACAGCTCACCAATTCGTTGTACTTAAAATTACCGCTCGTCAGGTCAAAAGAAAAATATTGGATCCAAAAGGAACCAAGGTGCCCCTTTTGAATTTTCCTGCCCTTGACGGAGCGGGCGAAAACCTTTGATTTCCGTGGGTTGGTTAACCCACTCTAGTCCTTTTATTTCAGGTCACTCGCGAGAGCCACACGACACGCAAGCACCTGTCACTTCCCTGAATTTACTTTTACGAAAAATAGAAAATGTTTCTATTTCTCATAAAGGAAAATTGCAGCCTTGCGAGAAAATTACTCTGTCTCGTTTTGAGATTCGAGAAAAAGTAATATTCTCTAGACCGACTTAATTTCGTTTTTAGCAGGCCGGGATAGGACGCGATGAAGGAACGTTCCCGTTACGGCCCTGCCTCCCTCGCACGGAGTTTGAAAATTTTACGTCCGGATTACAAATTTCTTTGATCGACCACTCGATCGGTAGCTGCGACTTACCCCTATTACCGGTCCGCAAAAAGTATAGTCCCGACTAAACCGAAATAGGACGCGACTATTTGCTTACCGAGAATTTCTCTCTCATGTCACGACGGAATTTGAATCGCGAAGTACGGACGGGCAAAAACTCTTACATCCGGATCAATAATACCGTTCATCGACCACTCGATCGGTAGCTGCGACTTACCCCTATTACCGGTCCGGAAAAAGTATAGTCCCGACTAAACCGAAAAAGGACGCGACTATTTGCTTACCGAGAATTTGTCCCTCATGTCACGATGGAATAGCGAAGTACGGACGGACAAAGGTCTGGGTAGTTCTGGCCCGTGCCAGGTTGCCCAAGTTACTGCGATTTTTCGACTTCTGTTCGACAGTTTATAATTGAGGTGATACAGGTAGGGATTTTTGCGGAGTTGCGGAATTTGGGTTTGGAAGGCAGGGATACACCGTGAGAGCTGAAGCAGCATTTGCACATTCTCCTACCCAGGTAGCTTGATATCTTAACTGTCGAGAATGTTATTGCCAAATACTTTCCTTTATAGTTTTGCACTTTTGAAACAAGATCTTTGTCAGCATTTTACGGAGGTAAAAGTGCTTCGAAGTTTTTGCTATATTTATTTAGAAAATGTTTAATTCAATTCGCATCAAAACTGATGCAGGTTGGAATTTTCAACTTAGAGTTAGTATCTATTATTTCCAACCTTAATTTTCTGCATAAGGAATCAAGCATTCTGGCGTAGCACCATTGCTGGGTGAGCACGTGGCTTTGTTTTGATGCCTCATGTGCTCGTGCTGTCAGATCATGGTGGGTAGCATGTGAGGTGAGGAGCGAGATGGACTTATAGGAGAATAGCGCGTGAAGAGGAAGAGGAAAAGAACAGAGTCGAGGTGCATTGAACTGTCATGGTGTAGAGTATACTTGCTTGTATACAAGGAGAGAGATACGCTAATGCCGAGAATGTAGGTGGGAAGGAGGAGGCAAGACCGTGTGCGAGAATCGAGGCTTGCTATCGTCGCGGCAGCGTAGCTACACACAGAGAGTGCGACGGTGATGTTTAAAACTTCAGAAAGAAGGAGAGCGGAACAGGTGCCTATTGCATGTGTGTGTGTATGGCTGTCCAACATAGCGAGTATAACTACACCCTAGTTCCTTTTGGACCCTTACATTGTTTTTAATTTAGGTCCTTGAGGCTGATGCCTCAGAATTAGTTTTACCTTAATTCTATTCATCCTTTGATCTTATATTTTGGGTATAGTGCTTCATTTTCTCTTTTAGCTGGGCCCAGGTGCACACCAATCACTCCGCGCATTCATACAACTCCCTTCCGCAATCCACCCTTATGTTATTGAGTGGTTCGGGGAAGAGGAAACAAAAATACCTGTGTAAATATATATATAAAAAAAAGCATGTTTTCATTAGAGAATAATTTTAGTCATTGATTAAAATCATTCTCTCAGGTCATTACTCTCCTCATTCGCAAGTTGGCTCGCTGTCAGTCCCCGGGTGCTTGGAATGCTGCGTAAGCATGCTGACAGTAGCTCCCAGGTTACGAGCGGGCAGAGAGTCCCTTGAACTCATATGGAGTTTTGAATCAATGTAGATTGAAATAATGTTTCGAACTTCATTAATTATAAAAAAAAAGAATGGAGATTCGCTCGTAACAATTATAAACTGTTCGACAATATTATAATTTCGGAAATTTTATTATTCGAAAATTTTTCCATTCGGCAATTTGATAGTGTCGGAGATTTCGTTTTTCGGGACTTTCCAGTCATCCCTCTCGGAATTTTTTAGTCGTCTCATATTGTTATACCTTCTCTTCAAATTATGTAATTTTTTAAGTTAAAAGTCAAAATTTAATTTTGAAATCATCAAAAGTATCCATTTTCTTTTAAATTATTTGAAATCTTTTCAAATTATTTTTGACATTTTTTCGGAACTTTTAAATATATTTTAAAATGATTCCCATATTTCCTAAACTTGTAAAATCCTGCAAAACAAATTGCCTCAAAAGCTTCCAGATTTTTTTCCAATTTTGTAAATCTTTTGAAATGTTTTGAAATATTTTTAAACTTACTTTTTCGAAATAAACAATCATTAAAAATATTCCCAGAAATATTGAAACACACTTTGTTTGGAAATCTTTCAAAATTCTTGAGAAGCTCCTAATTTTTTTCGAAACATTTAAGAACCTCCAACTTATTCGCATTTTTTGTAAATTATTAATCGTTGTTCAACTGTTATTTAGAAATCAAAATCTAATACTTTCACCTTTAAATTACAATCTTAAAAATTAGAAAAATTATCATTGTAACTTTCAAAGTCTAAATTTACCATTCTCAAATTGTGACAATTCAATTTCAAATGTTTCAATATTGAAAATTATTGTTTTTTTTTTTTTTTTTTTGAAAATTCCAAATTGAATCAGTTAAAATGGAATACTTTATACTAAAACAATACTTGAATAAGAGTTTGAAATTGAATGAAGGCGTTTATTTCTGAATCTATTCATTTCAAGTGATTTTCAAATTTAACATTGTTTATGAAGACTGAGTCGGATTTTTACATTTGTGTAACTACTAAGGCTTGCGAATTAAAACAGTTCAAATTTTAACGTTAAAATATGTAAATTATGTATACAATAATTTTGAACAGATTCAGAATCGTCTTGTGAAATCAATTACTGTTCAATTTTTAATACTAGAACTACAGTTGTTCAGTTTTTAAAAGTCGCGAGTCAAGCTCAATTTAGCACAGCTTTCATTTTTTTTTAATATTAATTTTTCGGTTCTAACTTCCAGGAAAAACATTTCATTCCTCAAAAGGTTTTCTACAAATTTCGTTGGTAATTTTTTATTTTAAGAAATATATGTAAAAATTATACTATTTTTATGAACAATATTTTTCTTTAATAAAATTGTTGTAATAAAAGCGTTTCGAAGAGTTTTTTTTAATCTTTCGAGAAACAAAAAGAATATTTATAGGTCGACTAAGGTAAATTTTCTTCACAACAGTTGATTTTACTATAGTACAATTAAGTGTAATTAATTAAATAATTTGTACTAAAAGTCACCTTGAGTGACCTTCAGTTAATATTCTATAAACGGAAAAAAAAACATATTTCAAATGTATTCTATGGAAAACACAATGCATGAATGACAGAACGAAATGAGGAACAATAATAAAGTCAATTTATTCAGAAACAAGCACTTTCAACAAATTGACCTTAAGCGAATATTAAATATATATTTTTTAATTTTGACAAGAATCCCGTGTTATTTTCTCGCAACAAAAATAATTTGTGGGGGAGCCAAATTATTAGAAAATAAATCACGTGCGTCCTAAACTATGACCCAAGACAGATTTATGTGTAAACATCGTCGGTAAACGTTGACTGAAATTGAAATCTTACATAAAGCAAATGGTACGGGTTAACTTCGACAAAAAAAGAAAACAAGAAAAATGTTAAGTTGATAAACTGTAAATATAAATTAAGTATTTATTTTTAAAATTGAACTGTAGTACGACTCTTAACAATAGAATTATAATAAAATTGATTTTATAAGACGATTCTGAATCTGCTTATAATTAAATAATTTATAGATTTTTACGTTAAAAATTGAACTATTTCAATTTGAATGCCTTACGTAATTAATTACATGTATGCATCCGATTGAAACTTCAAAATCTTTTTTTAATTTTCAAAAACATTTCAATTAATATATTCATTATTTTAAAGTTTTCATTGTTTCATTTTTTTTTAATTTTTCATTTGTTAATGACATTTTTCATTTAAGATTTTCAAGAAACAACTTATAATCACTAAATTGTACTGTTTTTCAGTTAAAATTGTTCAAAAATGATATAATTTTCAACACTTAAAAAATTCATTGATTCATTCTTCAAACTATTTTATTTGAGACCGTACTTAAATTATGTAACAGCTTAAGGGGGAGGGAGGGGTCAAAATATTTTGTAACGATTTGTTACTGAAGGAGGGGGGGGGGGGGGTTCTTCATTCATGTATGTAACTTTCGGAAATTCACAAATTAAATAACTATCTCGCAGAAATTGTACAGAAATTTAATATGAATTCAACTTTACGTACCAAAGAAAACCGGTGAGTGAAAAAAGGAACCTAGCCAACAACAGTTTTTTTTAATTCTGGAAAAAGTCAGGGATTTGGAAAAAAATCTTACAAAAGTCCGAGATTTATATAACTTTAAATAACTGTCAAACCGAATAGATTTGAAAATTTTCAACTTTTATTTAAAATTATTTTATTCCGCTTATAAAAGATTCTAGGTTCAAAATGTTACAAATGAAATGTTCTGGTTTTTGAATATTAATGGTCAGGAAAAATGAAAAGGTGGTTAGGGAAAAATTAGAGAATTTTCAAAATTAAGTTTTGCGGTAATCCTGATATAACATTCTTCTTAGTAATTTATTTGCTTTGTATTTATATTTCTTTTTTTGAAGTTGCTTCTTCCTGAAAATGATCTTTTTAGTTGTAAATTTTATTATTTGTTTGAAAATGCAACAGTTTTGTTCATAAATTAATCTTTTTGCTTGAAAATTCCACTATTTCGTAGAAAATTTACTTTTTGACAGAAATTAATATTTTGGTGTTGAAAAATAAATTTAAATGTTTTTTGGATAAAAATCCAACTATTTTTTGGAAAATGTATATTTTTTATTAAAAAATTCATCTGTCTGAGCAAAAAATTAATCTTTTTTTGATAAGAATGCAACTGTTTGGTTGAAAATTCAACTATTTCGTAGAAAATTTATCTTTTGAGAAAAATTCACATTTTGTGTAGAAAAATTAATTTAAATATTTTTTCGATGAAAATTCAACTATATTTTTTAATATTTTTCTTTCTGATTTAAAAAGTCATCTGCTTTAGTAGAAAATTGATTTTTCTTCGATGAAAATGCAACTGTTTGATTAAAAATTAAATAATTGTTTTAAAAAGGCATCCTTTTTGTATGAAAATTTAACTGTTATTATCGAAAAATCGTCTTTTTGGGTTAAAAATTCAAATACCTTCTTAGAAAATTCACTTCTTATTTAAACAGTTTTTTTTTGCAAATTTTTTTTGAACCAATTTGTTAAAAAATAATTTTTCGTTGAAGATTCATATTTTTATTTGAAATATCTCTTTTGTTAAAGTTTGACTATTTAGTTGAGAATTGATTTTTTATCATTGAAAATTTAACTGCGTGGGTAAAAGTTGAACTATTCTGTTGAATTTGTTTTTAATGAAGCTTTACCTCTTTGGTTAAAAATTCAACTATTTTGTTGAAAATGAATTTTTTTCTGAAAATTCCTATTTTACTGGTTGAAAATTCAATGTTTTTACAGAAAATTCGTCTTTTGGCTTTCAGGATCAACAATTCAGGTGAACTTTTTTTTCTTTCATCACTGAGAAATCTTTTTATTTGTTGAAAATTCGTCTTTTTGATTTTGAAATTAATTTTTTTTTCATTTTCATTTCATCCTTCTAGGTTGAACTATCAACTATTAAACTTTTTTGTTACGAATTTTCGTTTAAGGTTGAAAATTGAACTATTTCTTTGAAAATTCAATTGTTTTGTAGAGAATTTAATTATTTTTTAGAAAATGTAAGTATTTTCTTAAGAAGTCATCTCTTATCGTAGAAAAGTCACTTTTTTTGTTTAAAAGAAATAAATTTCAAAATTTTTGATTTGTATATGTATGTTAATGGGATTTGAATGTTAATGGTTAAAGAAAAGAAATTGGTCGAAGAAAAATAATAGAATTTTGAAAATGAAGTTTTCTCCCTGCACAGCACGCATTATCTTAAATAAAACTAATTTCCACTAGTTTCAAGTCCCATATCTTATTATTTCTGGAAACCATAAATTACGTACAGCAATAGGGGGGTAGAAGCATTTTGTTACGGTTCTTTACATGGGGGGGGGGGGGTGGAGAGGGTCGATTATCCGTTACGTAATTTACGTACGGCCCCTTTCCTAAAACGCATTTTCTCCTTTGCCTGCTTAGTCAAGCTTTGTTTATAAAATACCGGTGCGGACCGATATGAGTTCTCTGAAAGAATACATTGTGTGGCATTTATATTACGCATCTAAATTTAGAATTAGGCTAATTATATTTCCTGAAGAAGATTAATAAATTCTATCACTTATATCCAGAAAACAATCATTTTCCACGATTTTAAGATAATATAAGATCAAGTATTCTAGTCCGGCAAAATATGCCGGAGAGAGGAGGGGGGGGGTGGAGAAGGAGAGAGAGATGGAGAAGGAGTGAGAGAAATGGAAAAGGAGAGAGAGAGAGAGATGGGCAAAGAGAGACTGAAGGGCTCCTGTCTGTGGGTGAAGAAAAGCGAGCCTCCGGTCTGTGCCATAAGACACAACGTGTGTGTGACAGGCCTGCGTTACACTATGCAGTCGTGGTTTCATTAGAAGCAGGCGCGACTACCCATATCGAGGTCTAAGATGTTTACACATCAATAAATCAAACTCGAAAAAGCACCCTTTTAAAGAACTTTTGAAACTAAACATTTGTCCAGTTCTTTCAAGCATTCCTAATGTTCAATAGTCCTACTTTCAAATTTATCTGAAGATATACGGTTTCAGTCGTTCTAAAATACTGATTCAAGTATTAAAAGACGTTCACTTCTAATCCTGCAACTTTAAACAATTTTAATTTGTAACTAAATCAATTGAAATGATTCAATCTAAAATTATTGAAAAGTTTCAATTAAAAAATTCTTGTATATTTAAATAGCTTTAAATTTCTAATTATTCAATATACTGAATACTACAAATTTAAATAGTCACAACTATTAAGGCTTTAAATATTTTTGAAATTGCGATTAGCCTTTTGAAGAACATCATAGCATAAAAACACCCTTCTTTTTGATGTTCCAAGTGCATACATTCTTTTTTTCTTGACCTTATACGAATCAAAAATATTTAGCAATTTCTTCAGTAAAAATCTGATTTTTGTAGCTATTTTCTAGAGTAAATAGCAATCCTTTTTATTAAGAAATTACAACCAAAATAAAAAAGTCCGATTTTATAATTTTGCTTCCTTTTACTTCTTTCTACTCTAAAACAGTTATTAGATGGAAGAATGCTGTTTCTTATATACAAAAAAGTGTTAAAAAAAGTTTTTGAAAATGTTCTGAAAAGCTTAAAAAAAGGTGACAGGTTCAAATGGTTCAAAATATATAATATAAACACTATAAATTTGAAATTAGTCTACTTTTTCATTTTTAACCTGCGATTATTCAATTTTAAAGGTTATAAATTACAATTGTGAAAAATAAGTAAAATAGTTTGATTAATATATATTTTTAACAAAAAACACTTGTATAAATACTTCAATCTAAATGCAGTTGAAAACATTGAATTTAAAATGCGTTAAATTCAAGATATATTTCGAAAAGAAAACTGAAAGCAAAGGATCGGCTTTCAAAAGAAGCCACTAAAGCAAGAAAGTATTTTCACATTTCAACGTTCAAATTTAAACTTCTGACTTTTTCGCGTTGTAGCAATTTTGAATCTCAGAATTTGTTATTTTTGACCTAACCTGTAGCTTATAACAAAAAGTGTACAATGTAAGAAAAAATTGACAAGATCCAGGAGTCTAAATTATAATTACAGCAATTTTTCTGTACTTCTAGGGATGACTGAAATATCTAGGAAAATAAAACTGCCGAATCTGTAATACTCCCCAATAATAAAATTCCCGAGCAGCTTATAATATTACCGAATTTTAAAATTCCTAGATAATAAAATTTCCGATACCAAATTGCCGGATTATAAAATATCCGAACTAGAATATTCCATAATTATAACATTCCAGAATTTGAATAATTAAAAAATTGTTTCTTAATAAATATTGTTTATTTATTTAAAATACGATAATAAAATATTTTCATCAAAGAAGTTTTTGTTTATTATTTAATGTTTTTTTGTCATTAATGTATGAATTTGAAACAAAAATAATACTGCAAAAATTGTATAAACAAATTAATGCAAAAACACGTGCGACTCTAACTGAACAAAAATTTCTCCCTAAATTTTCTTTGAACCTAATAAAATGTTGCAAACAAACATTGCAGGATTCAAATCAGCACTGATTTATTTTGAAGTTTCTGTTTAATTTTTTTAAGATCAACAATTTTTGGAGAACATTTTTTGTAATTAAAAAAATATATATAGTGTATATTTTTAATCGTAATTTTTCTTAGCTAGAAATATATTTTTTCAATAATTGTTCCTTTAAATGTAAAGAATAATTCTTAAGCACTTCGAATATTAAAAGTTTTTTTTGCACAAATATTTGATTATTTCAATAAAAAAATATTGATTAAAGAAAATTTTTTCAGCAGTGGTTTATCTAGAACTTTCTTGATAGTATTTTTTTAAATTAAAAATTCGATTTTCGAGAAGACGTTTTTAAAAAATTTTTTAAAACACTATATGTAAAAAAATCTGTCTCAAGCTTCAAATCTACAAAAATTCTTCATATATTCTTAAATGCATTCAAATTTCGGTTCAGTGTAGTAATAAAACTTAAACTTCAAAGTACAAATAATGATAATTTAAAAAATCATATACATATGTCACTCATAAAAAAACATGAAAGTATAAGAAATTATAATATAAATATAAACATGATTATCTTTTTGAGATACTCTCACAATTCAGTTTATTTATTACCATCATATCAGTGCTTCTTTTATTGTTGATTTTAAATTATTTTTTCCAAATAATGATGCATTTTCGGTGTACCTAGACATTGCGCTATTTATTATTATATTCAGAAGTGCGATGTTTATGAAGAGAAAGAGCAAAGAAAGAGATACATGTCAATGACAAACTGTTCTAACCTTAAAAAAGCTTTCAACTGCTTTACCGTCATATTTTACTATGAACGAGAAAACAAGCACCCGACTTAGTAGTACGGTGAGGGCAGCACCTCGATATGGCAGAAAATGTTATGTCCTATCAGAGATGAGGTGGGAGATTGCTCTTGCCGTGTATTTGGATTTCGACAGACTTACCGCAACGCACCCTTTCCCCGTTAGCTTTCCGGGAACTAAAATTAAAGGTTCAAAAGCGCCCTCTTTCCCCCTATTTGTTATATTTGGAGAACTATAATGAAAGGTGGCTTACCTGCCAGCCGCCTTGGTTAAACAGGGTACAATTTGATGAGTCGATAGAGAAGGTCGGAGCTGGTAACTCTGATATGATAAAAACCAGACGTAAACAACGTATTTGAAAATTTTAAAGTTAAATTTATTTATTTTAATTAGAAAAAAAAGAAAATCTGTCTAGTGTGAAATATTTATCGCCTAGTAACATCTAGAATTAAATGAATGATATTCCTCAATAATAAAATCGTCTCGTGTACCCTGGCGGACCGGCCGAACGCAAACATTACGCTACAGCGTAGCGGTAAAGTAATGCTAAAGTAATATTAAAGTAATATGGCATTATAATTAATAAAGGAAACAAAATTAATATGTAGACTGTTGCAATTATAATAAAACGTTGAAATTTACGTTCAACGGTCATGCCGCAATTGCAACAAGTTGCTTTTGCAGCATTAAAAAATAAAAAAACATAGTGACCGTCATTGCAGTCGGGCCCCTTCATATTGGCAACCCGCTAACGTGGCTTTAAGTGGGTTGCCAGTCTGCAGGGACCCGACTTGAATGACAGCCACTTTGTTTTTTTATTTTTTAACGCTGAGAAAGCAACTTGTTGCAATTACGGCATGACCATTTAATGTAAATTTTAACGTTTTATTATAATTGCAACAATTTAAATATTAATTTTGTTTCCTTTATTAATTATAATGCCATATTACTTTAGCATTACTTTACCATTACTTTACCGTTACGCTGTAGCGTAATGTTTGCGTTCGGCCGGTCCGCCAGGGTATTCATTTTTTAACTTTTCTGATAATTTTTTTCTATGAAGAAATTATAATACATTAATAAAAATTACCATAAATCAAGTTTCATATCAATTTTTTTTTTAAATCGTAAAACAGATTCACGGCTGTTTAATATTTATTTTTCTTATAAGGCCTATTAACAAACTGTCTATTATTGCGGAGTTTTCTATAAGAGCAGTCGTAGCACTACACATAATTAATCTTACGGAAATTTTGAAATACTAGACAGTGCCTGTTAAGTAACTGAGTGGACAAAAATCTATATTTTCGTTGAATAATTAAATTACATATGAGAAATATTTATCTTCACCCAGATAAAATTTTCTTTCATTTGCAGAAACTCCTTGGTTATCTTTTGTATTTGAATTAAAGAAATAGTTTGTTCTTCTAACGAAAATATTATTTCGTAATAAAACAATATTTTGCTTTATGCAACCAAAAATAGATCTATATTTAAGGAAAAAGTTGTTCGTGTCAATGATTATATTATTTGGTTTAACAAAATAATAAAGTTGAGTATACGATGCTTTTATTAAGAATAAAAATGTTATTTTAATAATGAAAACTTTTATTTTCGCTACAAATAAGGATAGTTTAAAATACGTATATATTCAGCCACGTTTTCCTAAAACTGGATGCAGTTTTCAAATAACAAGCTAAAAACCTAAATTTCCAAACAACATTTTGGCATGCAGCCATTTTCTATTCTTTTTTACCATACCACAACACACTCTTCCTTATTATTTCAAAATAAGCCTTTTTTTATGACAGATAAATTTAACGCGTTAGCTTGAAGTTAACGTTTTAAGATTTCTTTAGTTTAAACAATGTATAATTAAATAATTGACAATCAAGCTTAGAATTCATATAATCTAAAAGCGTCGCCGTACTCAAATACAGCAATATAAATAATTAATTATATTTAGATGCTCAAAATTTCACTTTTACATAGAATTAAGGTTTAATTAGTTAGGTTTTGACTTTATTCTGACATATAAATTTAAAAAATTTTTATTTTTCAAGAAATAATTTTCTTGACTTAAGACAATGAAGTGAAATTAATTATTTCTTAAATTTTTCCAGTATTTTGAATTAACAGAACATTTAATTAAATCAAAGACATAGTATCACACGAATAGTTTCGTTAAGGCAATAAAGATGAAAAAAGTTCTTAATTAAACTTGAGCGAATTTTCACTTTGAATTAAAACAAAAAAGTTCAAGAAACGATATCTTCAATAATATAAAACTTGCTGAATGTTGGAATTCTCATGCAAATTGCCAAATTATGTCCGACGTAAAAAAAAATTAAAACACTCAATATGTATAAGACAATACCTTATATTATATTACTGAATTAAAAAAAACCAATGATATCAAAACCATTTCTCAAACTGCAACAAAAAAGTATGTCGAAATCTTCAAAAACCTAAATTTCGTTTTTTATTTCTCGAAATCTTTTCCAGTTTTAAATAATTGTTTAATAGAAAAATTTTAACGTTCAAAGTTGAAATTTAACACTTTAAAATGTTAACGATTCAAGCCTTCCTATTTAAAATATTTCAGTTTAAAATTTTTTAGTTTTTGATATTTGATTTATAATCACTTATGGTAAATGAAAAGTAAGATATTGCTAATGTTTTAAAATGTGTCATCCTAATTAAAAAATTTCAAATTAAAAGGCTAAAAATGAAATATTTTAGATTGAAACAATATTCGAATATGAGTTGGAATTAAATAGAGGCATTCAATTGTTAACCTATTATTTTGAAATTATTTTAAATCAGGAATAGTTTATAAAGTTCAAATCGTAAAATTTATATTTTCCACGTTGAAATATGTAATTTGCTTAATTTGGAACAGATTCAGAATCGCCCTGTAAAATCAATTATTGTTCAATTTTCAATTTATTATAACAGCAAAAGTTCTTGGTAAAAGTGTAATATATTTTTTTAATTATAGTAAAGTACAAGTCGAAACGTTAATGCAAATTGTAAAAGTATTGTTTGTAAAAATTTATATTTTTACATTCTCATCAGGGAAGGTATTCCATTTTGTGAAATTTAACCCCCCACCCCTCCTTTTTGGTCAAATGTCCAAGTTTTGAAACCCTCTGAACCTGAAAACAGGGTTTTTACGAATGTGCCTCTGTGTGTGTGGTTTTTTAGTTTGTTAGCAAGATAACATTAGAAAGAATTGATATATTGCATTGGGCTTCGGTATACTCTTCAAGAGTGCTAAAATGAAGGTCAAGTCCTGTTGAAGATTCATCATTTTCATTCAGAATGGATCAATTTCATTGAAAATTTAACTAGTTCTTGGGAAATTAATTTGTTTAACTGAAAACTTAACTATTCCATTTTTCATTGAAAGAATATCCTATTTTTAGTTGGAAATTCAACTATTTGGTCGAAAATTCATCTATTCGAGTTGAAGATTTATTATTTTAGTTGACACATCGACTTTGTCGTTTAAAATACAACTATTCCTGTTGAAGATTCATCATTATCATTCAAAATGGATCAATTTCATTGAAAATTTAACTAGTTCTTGGGAAAATTATTTGTTTAACTGAAAACTTAACTATTCCATTTTTCGTTGAAAAAATATCCTATTTTTAATTGGAAATTCAACTATTTGGTCGAAAATTCAGCTATTCCAGTTGAAGATTCATTATTTTAGTTGACACATCGACTATCAATCAAAAAAGTCTCAGAAAAGAATTTTTGAACTGGTTTGAAAATCTTAGAAACCAGTATCTCTTTTATGTAGAAACGAATTTTGCAAAGTACCTTGTCCTTTGAATTTAGGATTTAAACCTGCAGGTAATGAAAATCAGGTATATACTCCGAGCGAAAGGATAGGCCAGCTGAGGTCGCCTTGAAAGCTTGAGTAATTCTTGATTAACCCTCAAACGGCACACTTCAACCCAGCATACGTAAACGGCACACTAGTGCGAATTGGGATTTTCTGATTTCAGCTGAACATTTTAATATGAAAATAATTTCCAAAATCTGCGTATAAATATATGATTTTGGGGTAAAATTTCTCGCCCAATCCGTTGGGGCAACTTGAATTTATCGAAAATTATATCAACTCATCACAAAATTGTTATTAAAAAAAGGCTTTCTTGAAAAATAGACATTTTCAACAAAAAAACATAATTTTTTCAAAATTAAAGGTATTGAAATGTAACTAACGCGATTCTTTATTTAAATAGATGTTCTTTCATGAAAAAAATATGCCAATCCGATAAAATTAGATTAAGTATTTTTCCAGATGTGTCAGATTTTCGGTATTTTTGTATGAAGTATATCACGAGTACAGGACAGCACACATTGTTATTTTTGTAGTATACAAGCATATTATTGTATAAATAGTGTTTTTGTGTCAAAGTTTGAAAGAATTCATTTTATTATAACTTTGGGAAGCTCTCCATGTGACTGATTGGTAAAAACATTGATCAGTGAATTGTGTCAGGGCGGTGATGTGCGACGTGAGGGTTTGTTAGGAAAGAGTAAAAGTACATAGAATATTTAGACAAAAGAAAAAGTTTTACTACCTATTTTTAGAAAAAATTAACATTATTATATTGTGAAACTATTACTCTTATGACAATCATCATTGAACATTATTCATTAAGACCAATGCAGTCAACGCAGACAGAAGCTCTGTGATCGACGCACATCGTCTTCAGACTCTTCTGCTAGTGCCTGCAGAACAGTCCTAGAACTTCCCAAACTGTAACGACGTCCTTACTCCGCCATTCTTAATATAACAAAAATGGTTGAAAAAATATCATCATATCAATTTAAAGTCTAACAATAGCGAGTAATTGTAAACTTTGTGCTTTTCGTGCAATATTTTCACTGGTTCATGAAATGTTATTTATTATTGTTTATAATCTTTCTTTTTGTTCATAGACATATTTATGAACAAATTAACTTACCTTTTTATGAAAGATCTTGTTTCAGGCACAGAAACAACGTTTTACAATTTTTCATAAAACTCGACTTGGCACCT
>CAKNXH010057687.1:938-39975 GCA_932178445.1 Andricus quercusramuli
ATAATTGATGAAAATTTATATCTTAACTTCAGAAATAATGTGTATATTTTTGTATAAACAATACAATCGTCACATTTTTCTTCAAAAATATCAATATTCGATGAGAAACACCTAAACTAATAACTTAAACTTGCACGAAATTCTAAAATTGTAAATCTCCTTTGATACCGACGTTTCAGCATTTTGAATCTTCTTTGAAATCTGATACAATTGTTGAAAAGTACAAGTTTTTCTACTTTGTAAATTTTATTATTTTAGACAAAAGTCATTGGATTTTAACCTACTGATTTTTGTTTAAAAATACTAATTTCAGGACAAACACACCAGAAAAACCTAAGTTTGTTGAAAATTGAAAATATTCTTTAAAATCTAATCATTTTTTATTAAGAACACAAATAATTCCCGACGAAACACACTAACATAACAAAAACTTGTTCTAAAATGATAAAAATTTAAAATCTAATGATTTTTGTTTGAAAATACTAATTTCCCAAAAAACGAAAAACGTAAACTGAAATTTTTTTCAACTTCTAAACCGTATAAATATCTTCCAAATTTATTAGAAGTTTTCCTAAAATTTTGGAAAAATCTGCAAAATGAAAAAATTGCCTTAAAATATTCCAGGTACTTTTTTGATAATTTTGAAAATCTTTTAAAATGTGAAATTCTTTTGAATATGCTCTTAAAATTAATTTTTCAAAATAGAAACTCATTGGAAATTTTACCACGAATCTTAAGAAAGTTTTTTTATTCTCTTGAAAGTTGAATCCTACCCGGTAAGAAGAAAAGAATTCAAAAAAATTCAGAATCTGAATTCTCATTAATACGTGAATTTTCCTCCATCGAAAGTTCCACCATCGAGTAGACAAAAAAAGCAAAACCTATTCCTTTTAATCGACTTAGAAAAATTTAATGGAAGCGTATTGGGAGGAATTAAAGAGTGGAGAAATGCAAAAGAAAGAATAGAAAGAAAGAGAATAATGTCACTTTGAAGACGCAAAAGATAGTCCTTTTAATCGACTCAGAAAAATTTAATGGAATCGTATTCGGAGGAATTAAAAAGTGGAGAAATGTAAAAGAAAGAATAGAAAGGAATAAAATAATGTCACTTTTAAGGCGCAACTGTGAATTGAAATAAATTCATTTTTTAAGTGGATAAATATTGTATTTTATTTATAAATTACAGGTGAAAAAAAAAGAATTTGGGTAAATTATGTGAGCATTTTTTTTATTAATCTGTTTAACAGAAACATATTTTCACCGATTTCATATGAAATCTGTCTTGGAACACATTTAAATTATATTACAATTATTTTTTAATGTACGTGCATGGATTACACAACCACAAAAAAAGTATAAGGAGCCAAAAAACGATCTATCCAGCATAGTCGTAATCAAATTTTTTAAATTTCCTGCCTACCTTTTTTTTTTGTTTGAATTTGGATTTTTGGTTTAGGTTAAATTTTTGTAACTTGACTGCTAAACATCTGAAACCGTTGTTAGGGTTTAGGGTAGGAGAGGAAATTTTTAGTAGCCAAATTGCAATTAGAAGGAATTAAAATAATCGAAAATAAAGCATGTAAGTATGAAATTGAAAATAACCATGACAAAAGAAATTGAAATTTTCGAACTTATGTTACACACGGAGGAATAGAAATCATGTAAGTGCACGCATTTTGTGGACGGATTAGAAAGAATTAAATCAATCCAAAATACAGCATGTAAGTGTGGAATTAAAAATAACCATGAGAGGTTTGTCTACTGCTCGCATTAAGAGGAATTAAAACAATGGAAAATATGTTCGCCTGTATGGAACACAACACAAGTGGCATTCGTTAAGGAAATAGAAATTAATTGGTTTCGGAGATAAACCTATTCTTTCGTTGAGCACTTCTCCCGATGGAAAATTAGCACATTCAAAAAAATTAAATAATGCTCACTCTTTAATTTAAATATGAAAGTATTAATTTTTTTGAATTCTTCTCTTCTTACCGGGTATCAAAATCCTTCAAAAGCTTCAGAACCTTATTCCAAAATCTTCAAAAATTTACATTTTGTTTTAAATTTTTTGAAATTTTTATTTATTTTCGAAATTGTATCAGAAACAGAACTCCTAATCATCTAATCAACTGATTGGAATTTTTCCTAAAATTTTGTAATTTTTTTGAAATATTGTCTAAAAATCTTCGAAGATGCTTAAAAAGCTTCCAAGTTTCTTGTTTAAACTCATAAAAAATCAAAATTTTTGTTTTAATTTTTTTGAAATCTTTTCATGTTTTGAATCATTTTTTATTTTCTTCATAACTTCTAAATATCTCCTAAACTTACTTTTTTTTTAAATATTGTAATCTTGCAAAATTGAATTAATACCAAATTTTCTACAGTCTTCTTCGACATTTAAACAAATTATTTGAAATTTTTGGAAATCTTTTATAATTTTCTCCTACAATTCATTTTTCAAAATGAAAAGGCATTTACAATTTTCTCAGATATCTCAAGAAAATGTTTTTATTCTCTTTAAACCTTTCAAAATTATTAAAAAGCGTATTTTCTCGAAATATTCAAAAATCTCAGCAAAGAACAAATGAAAACAATCACTAAAAGTCTATTCACGCAGTATCGCAACCAATCAGGTTTTCGATAATAATGTATGCGATATCTCGTTGCTAGAACTTTAAAAGAAAAGATAGGATTTTTCCTTTTTATTTTCTCTTTCGCGACACGGTTGAATATCAATCATGTTAGACTTTATTTTTTCTATTTTTTGCGCAACTCGTCGACAATTTATTTGCTTTTGTCTTTTTTCTTTGGATCGTAGTTACAGAGATCACAGCCCATAAGAAGGGGAAATAGGGTAATTTTCTCACGAAAGAGGGGATAATAGAGGAAAGTTTAAACATTTATTTTTACATGTCAAAAAGAACAAAGAACCTTTTTATAAGAAATGTTATATTTTAAAATAATGTTCAAAGATTTTTGAACGATTTGTGCCGTTGAAGAATTTATTTTAAAAAATTGGATATACTTAGGTCGTTGGAAATCCATTCAAAGTGACATAAAGAAGTCCGAGAAAAAATAAAATTAGTTAAATACACAATTTTGATGTGTTTAACATCGTTCTCATAAATATTTCTTTCCAAGACTTTTCATTTCTTCCTTACTATAAATAATACTCTCAATGTAAATTTAAAACTACACTCGTCAGTAGAGCGAAGTAAAAATGCTAAAATTAATCGAATCGTTTGAGCTGAGGGATAACAGTTTTCATCACACCTCAATCGGAAATTCGACTTTCGATGCCTGTGAAGCGGATCGAAAATAGAGTTTTCTACCCTAGGGAAGTATCAATGTGAATGCGGAGCGGTTCGAAAGTTGCGTTTTCAACCCTAGACTAGAAAGTTAAAACAGGCGAGAGCGAAAGCATTGTACGCCGTAGCCAGTATCGAAAGTATATGCATTCTACTTTATCAGAAGTCGTTCCTCCTCTAATAGGCGTTCCTTCTCTGTACAGACATCGAGTCGAATTTTCAATTTTGGTGTTAGAAAAAATTGTATACGTGACTTGGGAAGAAGCAACGATGTAAACTCGTGTGATATCTGCCCGAGAGAAGCTGAATAGGTACCTTTCTCCCCTAGTCACATAATATACTATTGTGGGTCAATATCCAAAACAAGTAGAGAAAAAAAATGTATTTTTAATTAATATTTATTTTGAAATCGGTTAATATCATCTGTTATCTTTTTCACAGTTGAAAATTTTTTTTAATTATAAAAAAATGTTGCCTTCTTTAGAATTTTTTGAAAATACACAAAAACACATTTTTTGGATTGATACGAACCTGAAATTTCTTCCGCTTATAACAAAGAAACATCTTATTATTTTTTATTCGTGGGAAACATTTTTTTCGTGGTGTTTATAACATTCCAAAATCGCAACTAAAAAAATGAAATCTCAAAAATCCTAAATCATGACAAAAGCTTTTTTTCCGAAAAAGCAAAATGATAAAATGTTTCTTTAGTTCAAGCTGAATAAATTTGAGGTTCGACATATTCAACTATTTTTTTTAAATATGTGCATGACTCAATCAAAAAGAAAACATGTTTTTGCACATTTTCAAAAAAAAAGGTTATTGAGAAAAAAATGTATCTTTAAATTTCGTAATTTTGTATTATTGTTCAGTACTTGAAACGTGTCCCTTATTTGTTCAAATAATTATTAAATTATATTATACTATTATTTATATAAATATTGTATTTTAAAATATCGTATACATATTTTAAGAGAAAAGGGAAAAAAGGGGAAGTTTTTGAGAATAGGGAAAAAAGGGACATTTAAAGAAAAAAGGGGAAGCCTGCATAGTTATAGCTTTAGGGTGGTCCAAAAATGCATTGGAATTTTTTTTTTTTGAATTTTTATGGGGACACCCCGGAAATTTGTTCGAATCTATACAAAAATAAATCCATTTTTTTTTTGTTTAAAAAAAAATGATATTTAGAGGTGCCGCAAGCCCCATGAAGTTCAACACGTATTTCACATAAGAAAAAAAGAAGTTTATGTAAATCTTATTCAGAATCCTCAATATTATCTCAATCTAGTAGAAACTCCACATTTTTCTTCACAATTAGCCGTAGAATACAAATAAAATATCACTCTTTAAATATCAACACCATAAGTCTGTTTTATAGGGTCCCAAAGAAACCCCATTAGTGAAAAAATGGGTTTTGTGAGCTTTTCGCGCTAATTATGAATTTGTTGTGGTTTTTTCAATGAACATTGTTTCTCGCACATAAAAGACCACTTCATACTGGTAACTAGATGTTCACGTAAATAGTTTAAATAATTTATTATTGTTTTTAGCAATTTTCTCATAGAATGGAGTTAGAAAGACGCGGGTTTTTCACAAATTACCCACTTGCTGTCCAATTCTCAATTAGAGGGAAGTGATAGTTTATCATTATTAACAACAGTGATTGTTTAAACAATTTATTATTAATGTTAATAATATTCTCTTAGAAAAATGCTACAAAATTGCAGTTTAAAAAAATCACTTTTAGTCAAATCTTCAATTAAGATAAGTTAAGTAATAAGAGTTAAGAAAATTAATTGTTTAAACAATTTATTATAATTATTAATAATATTATATTTGAATAATGCTAGAGAGATGCAGTTTTTTTTAAATTTCTGGCTTTTTGTCCAATTTTTCCATTGGAGTGAAGTAATGATGAATTCAATTAAACAAAATAATTGTTTAAACAATTTATCATCATTGTTAATAATATTCTCTTCGCTTAATCGGTAGAATTTGGCGGTTTTTTCTGAAATTTTCAACTGTTTGTCTATTTTTCATTAGGCGTGACTTAATAATTAATTAGATTCAGCAAAATTAGTTGTTTAAACAAATTATTATTGTTTATGACTATCTTCATCTATATCAGTGCCTGATAGTTTCGGTTTATCGGCAATTTTTACCTTTCTGTCCTTTTTTCACTTAGTCAGTCAGTAATTAATTAAAGTTAACAAAAAAGTTGTTTAGACTATTTAATATTGTTCATCACTATCTTTTCTTAGATAAGTGCTAGAAAGTGGCGGTTTTTTCTAAAATCTCCAACTTTGCATCTCCTTTTTATTTATGAACAAATAATAAGTCAACCACAACAAAAATGATTTTTCGAGTGGTATTGTTGTTTCAAGTGAATTATTCTTGCTTTTTTCCCAATGCCTAAAAATAATAATTTGAAGAAAACAAAGTTATTTTACGCAAGAGGCAGGAATCAATATTAACTTGTTTAAACAACTTTTTTGTTATCTTTAATTATTACCTCACTAAATGAAAAAAGGAGAGGAAGGTAAAAATTGCCGAAAAACCTCAACTATCAGGCATTGATATAGATGAAGATAGTCATAAACAATAATAATTTGTTTAATCAATTATTTTTTCTAAATATAATTAATTATTAAGTCACGCCTAATGAAAAGTAGACAAGCAGTTGAAAATTTCAGAAAAAACCGCAACATTCTACCAATTACGCAAAGAGAATATTATTAACAATGATAATAAATTGTTTAAACAATTATTCTGTCAACTTGAATTCATTATTACTTCACTCCAATTGAAAATTGGACAAAAAGCCAGAAATTTAAAAAAACTGCATCTTTCTAGCATTATTCAAATATAATATTATTAATAATTATAATAAATTGTTTACACAATTAATTTTCTTAACTCTAATTACTTAACTTATCTTAATTGAAAATTTGACTGAAAGTGATTTTTTTAACTGCAATTTTGTAGCATTTTTCTAAGAGAATATTATTAACATTAATAATAAATTGTTTAAACAATCACTGTTGTTAATATTGATAAACTATCACTTCCCTCTAATTGAAAATTTGACAACAAACGGAAAATTTGTGACAAAACCGCGTCTTTCTAACTCCATTCTATGAGAAAATTGCTAAAAACAATAATAAATTATTTAAACTATTTACGTGAACATCTAGTTACCAGTATGAAGTGGTCTTTTATGTGCCAGAAACAATGTTCATTGAAAAAACCACAAAAAATTCATAATTAGCGCGAAAAGCTCTCAAAACCCATTTTTTCACTAATGGGGTTTCTTTGGGACCCTATAAAAAAAAATATGGTGTTGATATTTGAAAAGTGATATTTTATTCGTATTCTATGGCTAATTGTGAAGAGAAATTTTGAGTTTCAACTCGATTGAGATAATATTGAGGATTCTGAATAAGATTTACAAAAACGTCTTTTTTCTTATGGGAAATACATGTTAAACTTCATGGGGCTTGCGGCACCCCTAAATATCATTTCTTTCTTTAACAAAAAAATGATTTACTTTTGTGTGGATTCGAACAAATTACCGGGGTGTCCCTATAAAAACTCGAAAATTTTTTTTTTAGACCACCCTAGTTAGCATAGATTCAGGGCTGACCAGAAGGCAGTCTTTGACTCCACTGACTGCCAGTTGCAGTCTAGTCTAGGCTCTACGTCTAGAGACTAGGTCAAACAGGCCCCAATAAATTTTCGTCGAACTTGTTCTTCGACTGGTCCCTAATCCTTCGCAGTAAATTGGGTGTGTGAACAATGAACCGTAACGAGCCGTTACCGCAAAGAACTTGACCCTTCTCAGGATTCCTGGAAACCGAAGAAAAAAGTGACAGAAAAACTTTCTGGCAGCCAAACACTTGTCATGGCAGTCAACACCTGCTGAAAGTGGTGAGCCATAGATCATAGGGAAAAAGCGAGGCAAAAAGGGGCCAAAATCTAAAATATGTAGGAAATGCAGGGGATTTTGAGAAAAAGGGGAAATATGGGAAAAGGGGGGATATGGGAATTATGAGACTGACTGCGACCTCTGTTTACATTTGAAGGGGCAAGTGGATGAAGGTGAATGTGACAATTTTTGAAAAATCGACTTCTCATAATGGATGAAGGTGGTATGGCCAACTGAATCATACACTCTTGCTACATCTCACAAAATACCTTAAGTATTATCAAAACTGAGTTGATAAAGGGTATTTGCTACACAACTCAGCGTGGTATTTAGAAAATTTGGAAGCGTTTCTCTCAAATTTAGAAAACTATCACATATCACCTTCAACCATTTACCCCTTCATTTAAAGAATTCCTTACCTAATTCAGCTGATAATAAAAACGAGTTCGCCGCTTATCAGAATTAAAAGAAAGCAAAATGCATGACATCCCTGGAATCTCATGACCATTGTCTCGTGTTTATCATCAAAAAACAAGCATTGTTTCATCGTCATCGTCATCGCATTCCTCCGCCCAGTAGGCTTCAGATTCCAGATTCTCGCCTGGATCCTGAGCCTCTCGATTAAAATTGCAAATGATGAACGTCGTCTCTGGCTTAAGAATATGGGCGCGGAGGTCAGCACTTTTGCGCACGTTGAAATCTCCACAGGGTATCATCAAAAATGACCTCACCTGCCAGTCGTCAGTCGCTTCCAAGGCGCTAAAAATACCTGTTCTCTACTTTTCTATTTCTTTCTTTTTCAAACAATTCTTGCCCGTAAGACAAAAATGAAGCCAACGATGCGACGCCTTTAGAATTGGCACTGATGTTCAACAATAGAGTAATTTTCCAGAGGACCCGAATACCTGGTATTATTTTAAGTGGTAGTTCAGAAACAATCTAATCGTGTATTATGTCTATGCTATTGTGTGGATATCGATTATGTGAATTATTACCGATGTTTAATGCCCATTTATTATTCAAATTACAAAAGGGGACGTGCATAAATTAAGTAAAGTCTTTTCGTGGGGGGGGGCATGATTTTTCTATGCTATCTTACATGGGAGTACGTGGTCAAAACCATTTCTTACGTAAGATATTTTCAAGTCTGTGAATAATTAAAAAACATAAGTTAAAAATATTATATTGCAGACACTGGACAGCTGTTTGTCTGCGCAATATAGTTCTTACTGTAGTACCTCTCGTGTGGAGAGATTTCATGGCAGTCTGGTATCAGGTCTGGCTTAGGGTCTGACTTTATCTAGAGTCTAGACCGTCAATCCTGGAAGGTCTGGTCTGGCCCAGGACTGGCGCTGCTCAGATTTCCAAGAACAATAAAAGTTCTAAGTTTGGTCTGGAAGGTGTGGTCTGTTCCAGGACTGGCACACAGTGGGCTAAAGTGAAAAAGTTTCTGACAAAATCTTAGAACTTTTGACAGGGATGACCTACACTACCTAGAGAGATGGATTTTTTTTTAGATTTACGGATGAAGAACTACAGAATAGACAAAAATGTCGGAGAAGCTGAAAAAATATTTTTTTTTACTTTGAAAATCTAGGTTAAATTTGACATTTTTTGACAAAAAGTTGTATTATTCATGGGCATGAATGATTTCCACTCATGTAAATGTGACTATTTGACCAATATGGCGGACAAAAGTTAAAAGACCGAGCTGATATGACTGACAATTACTGTACGGGGGTTTCGCGTCACTGATTTTGAATCTAAAGTCAAAATGTCGGATCCAATATGGCGGATAAAAATTGTAAGACCGTGCCGACATGACTGCATATTACTTCTGGGAAGGGGGGGGGGGGCAAAAATTTGTTGCTCCTCCTTTTTTATTTTTAAAATTTTTACTTCAGATTCAAAATCAAAGCCCCCCCCCCCCCCCTGAAGTAATTTGCAGTCATATCGGCTCGGTCTTACAACTTAGGTCCGCCATATTGTACTCGTCCTTTAATACGACAAGTATTCAAATTTTCATTTGTGGAAATCATTCATGCCATGAAGACTTAAAATAGATAATTCAATTACATTTTTTTACAAATAGGAAGTCCTAGATTGACTTAAAGCTCATATTTCGATTCTGCATAACGAAATCTATTGAAATATATGTGTAACATATGTAATATAATATCTGAGCGCCCATTGTATCCAATAATACAACTTTTTGTCAAAAAATGTCAAATTTAATTAAGATTTTAAAGGTAAAAAATATATATTTTCAGCTTCTCCGTATTTTCCTCTATTCTGTAGTTATTCATCTGTAAATCTAAAAAAATCCGTCCCTCTAGGTCATACCTGTCAAAAGTTTAACGATTTTGTCACAAACTTTTTCACTTTAGCGCACTGTGTGGCGCTGATCAGCTATTCCAGATCAAAAAAAGTTCGAAGTTCGATCAGTAAACTATTCCTTCACGTATTTCGAAAAAGTTACAGGGTGTCGAAACTGATAAATAAGAAATTCACACTATCATAACAAGAACTTCTTTCTTGTCACCTTGACATTCTGGTCTAGTCTTGGTATGGCGCTGATCAGTTAGTCAAGAACAAAAAATTCTAAGTTCGGTCTGGAAAGTAATATACCTAATAATATTAATATTAACTGAAATAATAATAAATTCCTGAATTAATAATAAATATCCATTTATAAAAAGAAGGGGTCATCCACAAATTACACAAGGAATTTTTGTGAAAATCCCCCCCCCGGTAAGGTACCATGGGATTTGCTCCGACCCCCCTCCCCCAATCTTACTAAGATTTTATAAACTTAGAAAATAATGTGTATCAATGACAGTAAGTATTTAGTTTTACAAATTTGCAATGTTATCATTTCTTTAGGACCTAAAATGAAGCGTATTCCCACACTTCAATTTTGAAGCAAAATTTCCAGTTATTAAACCTAATATTTCAGAAGTATTAAAAATTAACTTTAATTTTTATTTAACCCTTAAAGTTACACTAAAGAAATTTCTGCTGGGGTCTTCAGCGACCCCCATCATTCTTCATGTTATCACAGAGAGGGGATAACTTTAAGGGTCAAACTATTATTCTTTAGTCTATAAATTATAAAAATATGTACTTATTTACTACAGGCTTCACAGTCATTCTTTTCGGTTGAAAATTCAACTGTTTTCTTACAAATTTGCCTTTCAGACTTGAAAATTTAACTATTCCATCTATATTGAATCTGTTTTAATTGAGGATTTAACTATCTTGTTGAGAATGAATATTCTTTGTTCAATTTAACTCTTTTTTTATTTGAAATGAAAATCTTCTTTCGTTGAACTAAAAGTTGAACTACTTTGTTAATTCATAAGACACAGTAAGATTTTGCCAAACACCCACTCCATCCAAAGCGGCTCAAGTTCTTTTTGGATGAACCCTAAATACATTGTCAAAAAAAACTTGGTCAGTAAAAATTAGTAAGATAGAGATGGGGGGGGGGGGGGGTAAAAATGTATGGGCCCTCACAAAGTGGTTCAAAATTTCAGAAAAAATCTTAACGTAATTTATGCACGGCCCCAAAGGAAGATGCTGGATATTAAATGTGATCATGACTTTATCCGCAGGATGTATTCCTTGTATGGTAATTTGATGAGTCTGCCTTTGCATGTTTGCCACTGGTGACAGGTTAATATTAATATTTCATGGGTAAATCAGGAAGACGAATAGAATAGAATAGAAGAATAGAATTTGAGATTAATTCTTAGGAGTTTATAGATATGGAAAATGAAGTCTTTGATTTAGAGATAAACGACTTTTTTATAGTTGAAGATTCTTTAGAGAAGCTTCTCACTTTCTGGATACCATATTTATGAAATGTATAAATAAATTTTCCGGTGCCAAAGGTCAAGTAAACAAAATGAAAATTTTAGTTTCAAATGACTACGTTTCGGACACTATGTGGTCCCTTTTCAAGCCTGTAGTAAAAATGTTATTATAAATAATAAATTGAAATAAATAAATACATTCTTCGTATAAAAAATAGTCATAATAGTGCAAGTCAAGGTTAAAAAAATAGCAAAAACAAAAATCTTCTTTAAATAAAAAATAGATAATAATAATAAGTAAATAAAAAATTATCTATAATAGTCATAAATCATACGTATAGTGATTCAATCATTACCTGACATTGATTGAAATGACAAATGAAAGAGTTGTTGCTTTGAATAAATCGGAGCATAATGGAGCATCCTTCATCCCAACAATGTGATTCATTATTCGAAAAATTAATTCAAAAATAGAATTAAAATATAATTTGTATATTAATGTCGACAAAAGCTTCGATTAATATCACTGTGGAAATAAAGTGAATTAAAATTATGTGTAGAGAAAGAAAAATTTATTTGTATATAATGTAAGGTGAAGTTACGGAAATAAGAAAATGAGATTAAAATTGCAAAATGATCAAAAACCTTTGGCACCGGAAAATTTATTTATACACCAAACAAGAGGTCAAAACTGACGAAAAATATTTATGGAATGTTCAAATTTGAATTACAAAGACTGAGTTTAAAAATCGAAAAAATTAACTCAAGGTGAGAAGCACTCAAGTTTAAATCCTCTTCCCTTAAACTAAGTTAAGTATACCTTGGCAACAATGCAGAGCAGAATTTACACGAAAACTGATGCGATATGACGGGCTGTAATTACAGAAGCTCGGACGTAAGAATTTTACGCGAATTACCTTCTGTCTTTTTGCCCTCAAGGAAAACTAATTGCAACAATAAAAAAGAGCAGTGCGGCAATAAAAATGGAAAGTATAAGCTTCGCAGGTTGATTTATGCGTTTCTCATCCTCTGATATTTTTGAAAAGTGTATAAATGATCTACTACATTCTTTCTTTCCATTTTACGGTTGCTTCTGCGAGCTCAGGGGTTAAAACGCTGATCACTGATACCGCAAGAATGGCAGTCAAGAGTCTGTCATCTCGTTTAATTACAGACATTCGAACCTAACGGAGAGAAGAGACTCTCAGACATGATTATTTTATGAATTTTATAAGACTACAATTCCTCCGTAATAGCAACTTTGAGGCTTGGAAAGTTTTGTGTTTCAAGAAAATTTCTCCAATTCAGGAGAATTTATATATACCTATATATAAATATACTCTCTAAAACTGAATCAGTGAAATTTTAACTGAATCAATCAGTAGTGTAGATATCCACTGAGAAAGCAGTGTTTTTACCTTGTCACTGGGTAAATCAGTGAAAATTTCCATAGAAATGAATCAGTGACCCCAGAATGACTGATTCATCCAATGGTCGTCTTCACTGATTAATTCAAGTCGGAAAGTTGTCATAAAAAAGAATGAAAGTTGACAGTAAAGAGCATTTGTCAAATCTTCCTTGCGAAATATCAACTGTCTAAACGATTTAAAAAAAATTATGACTCTATTTTACATTTCCTTTGATTGCGATATTTAATTCGCAAAAGGTTCAATTTTAATAAAAATGATCTTTTTGTGAATAAAAAAAAATTTATCAGCTGATGAGCGCACGCGTGACGTAATAAGGACTCGAAGGCCACCGAAGGTCGTGCCGAGACGCTCAGATGAAATCGTCGGTTTATTTTATCTGTTCGCCTTGTTCGCTTTGACTATTATTGGTGCAAGCTAAAGTATATAATTTATTTAGAGTGCAGAGTGCAGTTTTACTTTATTTCGGTGGGCCATTATAATGGTGTTTTCCGAAAATAAAAGGACGAGTATTTAGAAGCGAGTAAATAATAGATTATACACCAAACTCTCGGTTTCACTCCCCCCGGTTTCCGTCTTCCTCGAAACTGCTATCCCAGGCGAGAGAACGGTTGCGACGTTTGTCGCAACGTGTCTCGTCAAAGGTTGTTTACGTTTGGATTTCCCGGATTTGGGGCCAAGACTATTCGCAGGCGACCCCCGATACTGGTCTAAAGTCGAGAGTTTGGTGTAACTAAAATAAATAACATACCCTCAATTATCAAGCACGTTGATATGTATGTATATGTTATCAGTCATTATCACTGATCTAATCAGTAATAGTAAATTCACGGAATGAATCAGTACCTTTTCACTGATTCTCAGTAACTACATTCTCACGATTTCAATCAATGAAATTTGACTGAGAATCAGTGAAATTTCACCAATTCAGTTTTAGAGCGTATATAAATAGGTTAAACAACAACCATCCTAGGGCCCCACTATAAATCAAATTGCATTTTTCTGGTTTAAAATCTAATATAACGAGAAAGAATAGAGATAACTCAACAAATTTTTTTTTTAATAAAGTTCATGTTACATAGATTAAAGGAAAACATGTAAGAATGCCTAAATTGCTTATTGTAGGGGTTGAAGTAAGGGGTGAAGTTGAGCATGTTTAAAAAATGGATAATCTTTTGCTTTTTATTTTTACTGAATCTCAATGAATCTCAAAGGGAAATCATGATATCGATACCAATTTTTTCTTAAATTGTATTAAATGTAATGCAGATTAAGGAAAAATTTATCAGGATACCATCAACTTCTAAATTAGGGGTTGAAATAAGGGGTTGGTGGCTAAAAATCAGAAATATCGCTGAAAAACATTGTAAAGGGTTTTCGTGAGCGGTAAAAACTATTCAAATAACCATTTCTTCAAAATCCTCAACTGTATGGATAATCTCTCGCTATCATTATCCTTTCTAGGGGTTGAAATGAACAGCGAGAATCTGAAAAAGCGAAATATCGCAGAATAGAATCGCAAATGGGTTTCGTGGGGGTTGAATATCATTTCAACAACCATTTCTACATCATTCTCTACTGTGTGGATGGTTCCTCGTTTCCCCCACTCTAGGGTATATTCGAAGAAGGCGTTTGGAGAACTTATTATTATAAAAGTGTTATTTGGAAAATAATTGTTTATCACTAGTAATTTTCTATTGCTAATCAAGTAATGTTCATAAAAATTTTGCAATGATAATTTTGTTTTGACACAACACTCTTTCTTATTTTAACAATGATTCTTCCATCAATCTTCATTACTGCTATCTTCAGGTTCAGTCCTCTGTCTGAAAATGCAATTTCTTGGTTAAATAACTATGTTTATTATGATAATAATTATTAGAATCGTTTTTAACACCCACGAAAACCCTTTAGAATGTTTTTCAGCGAATATTCTGATTTTTAGCAACTTAACCTTTATTTGAACTTCTAATCTAGAAGTTGACGGTATCCTAATCATTTTTGCCTTAATCTGCATTACATTTACTACAATTGAAAAAAAAATTGTATCCATATCATAATTTCCCTTTGAGATTCAGCAAAGAGAAAAGCAAAAGGTCATCGACTATTTAAACATGCTCAACTTCACCCCTTACTTCAACCCCTACAATGAGCAATGTAGGCATTCTTACATATTTTCCAACAATCCACGTAACGTGAACTTAATTTTTTTTTTAATTTGTTGAGTTATCTCTTTTCTTTCTCGTTTCTCGATTGGCGCTGATCAGCTATCCGAGACAAGGAAAAGTTCTATGTTCGATCAGCAAATTTTCTTTTGAAATATTTTTAAAAAGTTGCAGGGTGTCTAGAATGATAAAAAATAAGACATTTACACTATCGAACTAAGACTTTTTTCGTCTGGTCCAGGTTTGGCGCTGATCAGCTAAATATACTTACAATGAAGAATGCTTTTTTTTAATTATTAAAAAATAAAGAGAGTCCAGCCAGCAACTGACCAGTCTCTAAGTACTGGCTAATCACTCTAATTAGTCATAAGCTAGTGGCTGACCAACCAATAACAAGTGTCTCACCAAACGGTCTGGCCTCGGGCTAACCAAAAATATCGATTTTTCCACACGGAAAGTTTCGAAATTACAAAAGAAAATATTTTAAACTATAGGTTTTGTAATAGGGTCGTTGCACGATTTACAACAATAGCATTTTTTAATAATAAATTACCTACTCTTTACATTGGTGAAAGAAAATATAGTTAAAATACTTTATTTCGGATTCGGAGAAAAGTGAAAAATAAATTAGTAATATTTTAAATATTACAGAGACCTTGAGTTCTTGAATCGCTTCTATACCAATCAGAGAAGAAAAATGAAGGTTGAATATTGATTATCCTTATTGGCTAACTTCCGAATCTCAAATAAAAAAAGTCGAAACCGTTGACAAATTTCTTTGCGCAGCATTTGCAAAATCAAAAATGTGCAGATTTTAGGATAAAATAAAAAAAATAGAGATTTTACAAAATGGTTATCTATTTTTATATTTTAAGATATCTAAACTTGAAAAACCACTACAACTTTTTTGCAACGACCCTATTGAGTTTTTTCTTACTGTCGCTTCTTACAAATTAAAAAAATTGTTGAATTTTAGTAAATCATGGCTAATTTCTTTCAAGGAAAAGAGTTGTGGAGAATGTTTTTCTCGCGAAAATGAGCTATCATTTGTTGAATTTTTTACAAAATGGTAAGAAGCAATAATAAGAAAAAGTTCAATTATTGCAAAAAACACTATTAAAATAAATGTTTTTTGTAAGTTAAAAAATGTTTCTATTAAAAATATTTTTTTTTAAATTGGAATTACATCATCAGTAACATTATTTTGATTCTCAGAATCATAGACAAACTATTTTTTGCAGAGATCTGATTTTTTACACGACAACCATCTTATAAGACATAATTTGAACGATTTTGAACTGGAACAGGCCAATCTTAAAGGCATTAAAATTTTGAATTTCAAATCTTTTAATTAAATGAATTAAGAAGAATATATTTTAAGGATTCAGAAATGCCAATCTTGAGACTTCAACGATCTCAAATAAAATTAGAATTGTTCAAATTTAGGATATTTAATTTTTGATTTGCTTCCAATTAATAAGAACCCGAGTAAAAAAAAGTCCCATGGGGATCCCGGGTAAAGTCCCACTAAAGTACTAAGGATGGGACAAATAAGTATTTAGGTACCAGCTTTTCTTAAAAATGGTTTACAGTCTAAATAGGGACAAATGCGCTAGAAAAGTTTACCTTTTATTTTCATTAAAAATTTTTATATGTGCTTATGGGATTTATGTTCCAAAAAGATCCTGCTGAAATTAAACTAAGGTACCCAAAAAGTGCATGGTACGTCAATTTTAAGCAGCAATTGTTTACGACAAAAGTACTGGTGAAGCTCCACTTAATTTTTATTTTTTATTTTCACAGAACCTCATTTTTGGGACAAAAGTACTAGATAAGTTCCATTTTATTTTTTCGACATTTTTACAAGTGCTCGTAAAATTGATGTCCAAAAAAGTACTGCTGAAATAGGAATAAAGTACCAAACAATTTCAAAATACATCCACATTGAGCAGGACCTTTTTAAAACAAAAATACAGGAAAAGTTCCATTTCATTTTTTTTCGAAATTTTTACAAGTGCAGATAGGATTCATGTCCCAAAAAAGTACTCCTGAAATAGGACTAAAGTATCAAAAAGTTTAAAATATGGCCCGTTTCACCAGATTTTTTTTTATTTGAAGGCATTATTACAATTCCAAGACAGTTAGAATTGAAAGAGATTAAATTGTAAGAATTTTTAGAAATTTTAGAAACATTTCCAAATAAACATTCAAATAGTGCCAATTTAAACATACTGAAATTTACAACGATTTCAGTCGGAAAATTGTAATAAAAACGAATTGACAATACAATGCTTTTACTTTGTGGAGATTAACATTGTAAGGCTTCAACGATTTAAACTCAATTATCTGAGAGTTGCAAGTAGAGGATATTTAAATTTAAATCGCTTCCAATTTAAGGAAGTTTAAATGTAAATTTCTACAATTCTGAAACAATAGATCGAATTTAGAGAAATTTAAATCAATACCATTGTAAATGAATTCAAATTTCTACCGATCTGATTTAAGAATTCGAAGTTGGCATTTTTTAAATGTAGGTAAATATTTTAAAATGTAATAAGGGAAGTGGTTCTTTTATATTCTATTCTATTCTAATTTAAAATGTTAAAACTTCTGATTGAAAATAATCAATCTGAAAGATTGCCATGTTAAGAAAAACTTTTTAAATTTAAACAACTTTACATTTTTTTTAACTATCGTGAATATATAAATATCATGAGATAAATTTTAAATGATAATATCCTGTTTCGTTAATTAACCAAATACATCAATATCTAGCAGCGTAAAAAAAATCCAGTACTCTGTTCCCTGTTTTTACCAAACGGAATGTAGCATTTTATTGCATGTCACCAGAGAAAATGACAAACAATACTGTTATGAGCTTACTTCTCCATCACGTGACTTTAGCATCCTGGTTCTTTTTGAGAGAAACAATTATATTATCAGATGAATCATTTTACATTTAGATTAGAAAATTAGCATATTTAAATTACTAAGAAGAACTCAAAATAATATGAACTCATCGTAATTTTTTTAACTTTTCTGTATAAACAATACTGAAAATTACGACTTCTATCATAGAATCTCTTTTATAAATTTTAAAGCCAATACATTTTCAAAATTATCGAAATTTACGCCGAATGTGACATCACACATAGAAAATATAAATGTGAATAAAAATTTTTTGAAATGTTCGAAAACACAAAAATTAGCAATTTATTTTGAAAGTAAAACGTCTAAATAGAGACTTCACACTCTTTCCCATATTCCCCTCTTTTTCCCTTTTCTAAAGAATTCCTCTTTTTCACCTGTTTTTAACAAACTTCCCTTTTTTCTCGTATTTTCGCTTAGCTGCGAACTGAATTAATAGAATCCAATAAGAAAAATCAAATATTTTTCGTTTGAAGTTCATTATTTTTAATTGAAACGTCGGTGGAAAATTCGTTTAATTTTTTATTGACAAAACATTTTCTTAACTGAAAATTTAACTAATCCATTTTTAGCTAAAAATAATCGATCTTAGTTCAAAATTGAACTCTTTGGTTTAAAATTAACTTTTTTGTTGAAAATTTAACTACATGGTTGAAAGTTGAACTGCTTTGTTAAAAATTATTTTATTAGTTAAAGATCCATTTCTTTGGTTAATAATTAAACTACTTTGTTAAAAATTCATTTTTTTTGGTAAAAAATTAAATTTTTTAACTAAAAATTCAACTTCCATTTTTAGTTTAAAATTGAGTTTTTATTTCAAAATTCAACTATTAAATTTTTACTCGAGAATTCATCATTTCTAGTTAAAAATTCAACTATTTCGTAGAAAATTCATTTTTTTGAGGTTTGAAAATTAATTTTTTGAACTGGAAACTTAAGTGTACCGTTTTTGGTTGAAACCCGATCTGTTTTAGAAGAAAATTCAACTACTTGATTGAAAATGTATGTATGTTATCGTAAATTCGTATTTTTTAGTAGAAAATTAATCTCCTTGATTGAAAATACAACTACTTGGTTAACTATGTTGAGCTATTTTGTTAAAGATTCCATTTTATTAGTAAAAGATCCATCTCTTGGGTAAAAATGGAACTATTTTGTTGAAACTTAGTTTTTTTAGTTGAAAATACATTTTTTAAACTGCAAATTTAACTATTACATTTCAGGTTAAAAATTGATAGTTTTTAGTTTAAAATTGAACTATTTGGATTAAAATTAACTTTTTTGTTGGAAATTCGTATTTTTTGATTGAAAAGTCAACTGTTTTATAGATAATTTACCCTTTTGGCTTGAAAATTCAATACTTTAGTTAATATTGTTTTCCCTCTTGAAATTTCATCTCTCTTGATCGAAATTTGATCCTCTTATAAACAAGGAAAATAATGTTATTAAAAAATTTAAAAACGATATTGGTAGGATATGGTAGGTCATGAAAGGTTCTTAATTTGGGCAATCGATGCGTCTCCAAGGCGCTAACAAACATGTCAGATACAGTACTGTAAGGATTCCTATTATGAATAACGTTTTTCTCATATAAACAGAATAGTAAAAACATTTTTTTGAAACTTCATCAATCGGTACTGTAGGTCCTACAAAAGTTTCAACAATAGGTCGATCGATGCGTATTTTGAATATCAAAAACGATTTCATTATATAAACACAGTAACTCCCAGATATATTATTTATCTCAAGTTGGATAAAAACGCTGCAAACAATTGAAAACTACAAATATCCGACAGCAGATAATTTTTATCGTCAGGCAGATGAAAATTACCCGTCGTCGGATAATTGTATTTGTCAATTGTTTGGAACGTTTTTATTCAGGTCCAGATAAATAATATCTCTGGGATTTACTGTGAACAAGATAAAACTTTTTTTTTTTGAAATCTCAACGCAAAAAACTACTTCTAAATGGCCGTTCTAGCTTAAAATCCTATCAGACCTGGATATCAGTAGGACCTACAATTCGTTCAAATTTCATGATCATAGCTCTGTTACTTTTCGAGATATGGTGAACAGAAAAAAAGTCACACACACACATACACATATGGACATTTTTTTAAATTGTATTTTGGAACTCCAGAGGTCGAATTATATCGAAATATGTCAAAAAATTATATTTGCAAATTTAGGTCATTACAAACCTCCCTCTATGAGGAAGCAAAAATGAAACTATTTTGATAAAAACTTGATTATTTTCTTAAAAATTCAACTTTAGGATAGATTAAAAATTGCTTGAGAGTTAAACTACATATTTGGTTGTAAATGCAACTGTTTGGTATCGAATTAATTTGTTTGTTGAAAATTGAACTGTTTGGTAGAAAATTAATTTTTTTGTTAGAAATTCAACTATTTTGTTGAAATTTAAATATATTTCGACTTGAAATTTCAAGCATTCTATACTGAATTCAATGCCTATACATTAATTTTATTTAAAGGAATTTATTCTCCTATTTTATGAAAAATCACCCTATTTCACCTGTTTTGAGAGTATTTTGAGTTGTGAACTCCATCAAAATATTATGTTTGTATGGTTTGTGTTTTATGTTATTCGTTTATGAAATGAACCAATTTTAACTTTAAAAAGGAGAGAGGGTCGTGTTTGTGACGTCAACCGGGGGGTTCTAGCTTTGCGTGATCCTCTGTTAATAAAGCAATTAAAAGAAGATGAAGGCACCATAACTTCCTGGTTACAACGGATATGGGCCACTGTACATACATAATGCAATCGGGTAATTATTAATCAGTCAATATCTCTATTCTATAATCATCGATTAGAATCTAACTTTTGATCTTGGACTTCATCCCCTATAGGTGTTTTATATAATAAGCCTGCTCTCAGTTACTTTGCAGATTTAAAAACCAGAATCTAATATAATGTCATTAATATCCTCTGTTATAGGAAGTACCCACACAACTTTTGACGTCACAGTAACCAACATTAAGAGACTGCATTTTCTGAGTGTCTGTCGGTTCACCGGTGCCATTAGTTTTAAATATTCTTATTTATTAATAATATTACTTTAAATATTCCAAATATCCTTTAAAAAAAGCTATTAACAACTTCAGCATAATTTTATACAAACTGTTAGCAGAACAAGACTAAAGTGCCTCCACGTAGAGGACTCAAACAAAAATGTGATCGGAAATAATCACCTAAGTCACCTTCAGAAAACTCCAAGTTATGTCCGCGAACCTCATGATAATATTCAACAACAAAAATATGTTTAGCGGACTTTCAAGCCCATTTTTGCAAGCAACTGCTTATTTTATTTTAATTTTTACTGTTAATGGATTCCTTTACATTGGCATACATGCGTTTTAGTCTTTTGTATGCCAAAGTAAAACAATAAATTAACAGCGGGAATAAAAGAAAAAATTCGGTCAAAAATCTGGGTGATGTATTTCACTAAAAATAAAACAATACATGTATTTTAAAGTTAAATCATTTAATTATAAAGCAGGCAACATTCAGGGGACATTTCAACACCCAAAGAAACAATTTGTAGGGGGGCCATTTTAGAAGAAAAAAATTAAGCCTTTTTTTATCATTACTGGGATACATGAAACAATTTGATATTTACTCTGCTGACTTTAAACGTGATTTTTATATTTATTTTGAAACCGAAATTAATTCTGTAACCAATTAAACCAAATTGTGCAATTGGAAACGATTTAAATTTAAATTAAATAACTTTATATAGTTACATTTTTTTAATTCACAATTTGAAATTATTCAAGACAAAAAAGCCTTCAATCAAAAAATTTCAAATCTGAATACTAAAGAAGAGATTCTGAGATATTAATGACAACGAAAGAGTTGAAAAATTGGACGCATCGATTTTATTAAAAATTTTTTTAATTTAGGCTATAGACTGAAAACAAGGTACTATAGGGACCAAATCTTACAAATAGAGGACTTTAGGGACCACAGCTGATTATAGGATATAATAGGGAATATTTAAATTATTTAAATTTGACAATTTTTATACGCCGTTCGTATGATTTCAAACAATATCTCGCATAGATTTTTACGATATTCCTATTTAGTGACGAAATGAATGTTTAAAATTGAGCAAAATTATGTTGTTTTCTTAGAAAAAAATTGGACAACCCTCTGATGCTCATATTTAAATCACCTAAAATATCTGCGGCCCTTCCCACTAAAATTTAACAGCATTTCAAATTAAATTTCTTTCAATTTTCATAAATTCCATATTAATCAACTCTAATTTGTTCAAATATTTGTTATGATTAAGCCAATTTTCGTTCCATTCAAAGCGAAATTCCTTTTTCAAATTTCTAAATCCTCCGGATCGGAATTAACTTTTTTTTTGGGTTTCTCTTGTGATATATGTGTCTGCGTTTCGCACCTCATTATTAGTTAAAAAATTACTGAAAGATACTAGAAAAGTTCATAACATTAACATTATTTTATTAGGATAAATATTATTTTACCAATATGGCCGCTTATTTAAAATTATTATTACTTATTTGTTTCAAGTTTAGATCCTAGCAGAATTTAAGGAAAATTGAAGATTTTCAGAAATCTGAAAGAATGGTCAAAATACTTCAACCTAATAGCATTGGACGCAGAAATTTTATATCTTTCATCCTACTTTGACCAGGTAGTCCTATACTTCTTGCCTATAGTGTAATGATATGAAAAAAAGTTAAGCGTACTATTACATTATTATTGCTATTCAATTTAATATTTTTTTAAATTTTGTTACTCTTCTTGAACTTGTGAAAAAAGTTTAATATAAAATATTCCCTGTTCAAATTGATAAACACTTAACACTAAACATACAAAAAGTATAAGAACATTTTTATTTCAAACATTTATTGGAAAAACTTTCACCTTACATGCATTGATTAAAAATAGTATAAAAATACTAAAATAAGTACTAACACAACAAATAAAAAGTAAATTTTCAAAGAAAATTTTATATACAAATTTTTCAGCCCAAATATAATACTTTGATGTTTACAGAAACATGAAAACAATTGATTGGAAAAATTAATTTGTTCGACCTTTTTGAATCTTCAATTTTTTACCCTGAATCTAATAATTTTTAAACAGGGTAACCACCGCTGGACCGTGAATGCGGGAAAATCGGGAATTTTTTGAGACCGGGAAAAATGACAGTGAATTTACTTTTTGACTGTGAATTCTACAAATTTTTAGAAGAAAAATCTATTCAATGACTTTGAATATAAATATCATATTACATGATATAAATACAATCATAGATAAGTTCGATTTCAACTTTTTCAAATAATAAATGATTCAATTTACAATGCGTGATTTTAAAAGCTTTGGTTTTAAAATTTTCCAGTTTAAGTTTACATTTTTAAGCATAAATTTTCAACGTAAAGAATTTTAAAATCCACTTTTTTTTAACAATAGATTTAAAAAAAAAAACTGTGATTTGGAATTTGCTGAATCGTCTGAGGCATATTCTTCTGAGTGATACTTCACAAAAAAATTATAGACAGATACAAAATTTATTTTTTATTTTTAACTAAAAAATAATTATAAACAATATTATTTTATACCTACGCTTAACCGAAAAATCTGAAAAAAAATTAAGTGCAACACCATGTACTCCAGAAATGTAGATTATTTTTACAATAGTTTTATATCTGCAATAGTTTCGTAGTAAAAAATATTGTTTAAACAATGATTATAAACAGTATTCCACAAAAGTACTAAATAATTAAAAAAAAATGTCAAAAAACGAGGAGCACAATGTTTAGCCCATGCTTGATGAAACGTTCATTTATTTTTTAGCCACCGACTGTTTAAAATTAAATTAAGGACTTCAAAAGAAACGAACTAATAACCGTTTAAAACTTACGAAAAATAATTATCTTAACAATAGTTTTGGTGACTGCATTTTTTTTTACTGTCGCTTCTTACCAATTAAAAAAAAATGCTTGGATTGTAATAAATCATGACTTTTATTCGGGGAAAACATTCCGTACAAATCTACTGTTTCCAATTTATAGACAATAAATGAATAATCTTCGAATACAGTTATTTTGTTTAAAGAAATTGTATTTAAAAAAATTGTTTCAACAATTTTAGCCACAGAAAAATTTATTTTCAAAATTGGTAGGAAACGACAGTAAGATAAAATTTAACTGCAAAAAACAATATTAAAATAAATGTTTTTTGCAAGTTTTAGAATTTTTTATTAATAATATTTTTTATTTGAAATTACATCATCAGTAATATTCTTTTGATTCCTAAAATCATGGTATAACTGTTTTGTTTTCAGAGATCTCATTTTTGGCACGAAAACTACCTTAACTGTTTCCTTATTCATTTATATAGCCAGTGAAACGAATATTATTTCCCAAAAGTATATGTAAATCATTAAATCCAACTCTTTCCATTGTTCTAACGTAGAAAAGAAAGAAAATCGAGAAAAAATTAATTTACTATATCCAACTTTTTTCGTGAATTTTTTGCGCCTCTAAGAAAATAAATATGTACACTCATCTTATTAATTGAAGTTTCATCAATGATGAGCTAAACACAGTGTTTCTCGTTTTTTGACCATTTTTATAATTATTTAACGATGTTGTCAAACATTATTTAAAAAAAATTTGTAAACAATATTTGTTGCAACGAAACTATTTTAGACAGAAAATACTGCAAAAATTTTTTTAAAACTCTTGAGCACATGATTGTACTTGACTTTTTCAAATTTTTTGGACAAGCTTGAGTATGGAAAACAAAACATTGTTTATAAATTTTTGGTTACAAATAAAAAAAAGTTTAGAAAATCTGTCTACATTTTTTTTGTAAAGTATCGCTATGCCTTAGACCTTAGAGATTCAGAAAATTACAACTCATCAAAAAAAAATGTTCAACAACTATTATTGTTTTAAAAAAGGGTACACCCTCCCCTCCGGCAATTTTTTATTTTAATTTCGAAAAAAATGTTGTCTAATACCTTGGACCATTGAGTTTCAGGATCTAAAAAGTAAATTTAGATCAAAATTGTCAATGAAACAACATAAAATTATTACAACAATGAAAATTCATTACAGCTGAGACCTAATAGAGAAAAGGACATCGTTTTTGGTTAATAATAAGAATTTCACAACACTTGCAGGCCGAAGGGTTTGAGCATATCCTCCAGACCTCCTTACGAATAATATTGAAAAAAATTACTGCTCACCAATTTCTTTTAGTAAAATTCCTGCTTTCGTCTGATTTCACTGTATGCTATTCTGGAAAATAAAATTGTAAGTCCCTTCCAGAATATGACCCTGACTTCCAACCTAATTTCCTCCACATTTTCCACGAAATGTCAAAAACTGATCAATGAAAAACGAAATAGAGCATAGAGAGTGAAACAAACTCTTGCACGTGTTCAGTCCCTCGATAGGGGCAATTTACACAGCCACGCAACATTCTAAACCCTGCCCGCTACTCCGTGATTCCAGGCTGTTTATGCTCGCGTGCACCAATCTACGAAATAATGACTCACCGCCGGCAAGGTTCCTTCACGGTGGTTCTTCATCGGGTCTTGAACGTGCTCAGGGTAGTTTTATGACTAATTCTAAGTCCAATCACCACATTTCAATTGCCGGTATCCTGGTGAATGTTTTCCTCCCTCGTTAGTCTCTCAATCGATTTTGGAACCGGACCTGGCAAACTCGGCGAACTTGGTAAACTTGGTGAACTTGGATAACTTGGTTTCACTGGCACTAGAATACGAGAAATTCCATCAACGCTAGTCACGCCACGAACTCGGAACCACTCTGCGAAGCCGAAAGAATCGGTATGCGGTCGGTTGTTTTATCGCAGGTATAGCAAGTAAAGCTCTCCCTTGGATTGGTTACTTTGCAGCGCTGACAGTAGAAGCAGAGTGCCTTCGTCGAAGCTTGCTTGTAGTTTGTGCATTGCCCCCTCTGCATCAGGAGAGTAGTCCCCACCAGCAGGCTCAAGGGAAGACATTCACCTCGCCCGGAAGCCAACTCCCGCTTGTTACTTTTGTTAGTGGTTAGTTGCCTCAGTTGCCTCTTGCCTGGTTCCAGCCAAGGTAGAAGTGGATGGTTGCATTTACGTATTCACCAGCATTCAACAGTGCTCGCGGTACCATGAGCGTGGCGTATGGCTCTTGATGTCTAGCAGAGCTGGTCGACGCGAAGAATCAAAGTCTTTTTTTTCCTTGCCGATCGAACAGTACTTTTTACCACACCTCTGGTACCGGTTTCGGCATCTTTCATTGGAGATTTGGCCACTTTGGAGAACGAGGAAGAGTTCTGCAGCTGATGGAGACAAATTGATGATGAGTCAAAGATGCGGGGACATGAAGAGACAGACTGAAAACATGAGTAATTGATGGGTATATTATGAACATTTTCTATTTTTAACCAGAAGATATCATTTTTAATTGTATACGGAATTTAAGAATTAGAAGAGGTATATTCAATGTTTGGATGATATATATTAAGACTTTTTGAAGAAAATAAATTGTTCAGACTATTAGATAATATTTTGTTATAAAAAAAGTCTCTTGACCACTACCATTTCCAATCATGGTTTATTCATGGTCCAGAATGATTTTTTATTTGGATATATCATTCTACAGTGAAAATGAAGGGACAAGGATTTCATATTTTGACCATATTTTTTTACAATCATTGGAAGATTACCTTCGAATTCACAAAAAACCCACTTTTTAAAATTTTTATTTTTTTGTTCAGAAATAGATAGTAATATATGCTACTGGGGTGATCCAAAAATTCGAAGGGCTTTTGAAATTATCTCAGCTTTCGAGAATATTGAAAAAAGAAGTACTTGTTATTATTAAGTTTTTGTAAATTGAAGTTTGGTCACCTCTTAAGGGATAATTTCCACACAATACCTTTAAATTTTTACCTACACCCCCCCCCCCCCCGCCCCCTCCACAACGTTATATTCTGCCCGGAAAATGCCCCAAAAAATACAAAATGTCAATTTTATATAAAGTTCATGCTAAACACGGTATTTAAAAAAAAATGTTCTTAGTTAATTATAACCGATAAGTCGCAAGTTTCCAAGTATTTTTCAACTAATTGTCAATTGTTCCCACAAAAATTTTTTCGCCTTTAAATCGTAAAAAGTTATTATTTTTCGGGATAAATGATACAGCTGATAAATTTTTAGAATAATAATTCTAACTAAATATATTTGGTAATTATGTAAACAATTTTCATTTGTTTGAACAACTTTCATTTGTTTAAACAATTTTTCCCATGTTAATCGTAACAAGTTTTTTTCTAGAGTGAATGACACTGTTAACGAACGTTAAAAGTAATATTTTTTTGTTTAGGATATTTGGCAGTTGTTTAAATAATTTTTATTTGTTTAAACAATTTTTTCATCCTGTAAATCATAAAAAGTTATTACTTTCTGAAATTAATATCGTAGATAATGAATTTTAAGAGCGATATTTTTTTGAAAAATAGTTTGCAATTGTTTAAACAATGAATATCACTTGCTCCTTTTCATAGTGAGGATGGAGAAAAATCTATTTTAAGAAAATTATTGCTTGAGATATTAAGGTATGAGTTTTGAAATAAGAAACTACTGAATAATAAGCAACATAGCCTAAGACATTATAAAAAAAAACAAGAATTTTCGCCATCTTTCTTATGAAAAGGCGCAAGTGTGTCATTTTTAATTGTTTAAATAATTGCAAAACTGTCTTCCAAAATAAACGTTACACTCAATATTCATTAACTGCAGTATTAATTTAATAAAATAGTAACTTTTCAAGATGTACAAGGGGAAAACATTGTTTAGACAAATTCAAATTGTTTAAATTGTAAGCTGTCTCTCACACAAAATTTCACTCTTAGCATTCATGAAATGCGTTATTGATTTCAGAAAGTAGTAACTATAAAATACTTTGAAACTTGTCACTTATCGAATAAAAATAATTTATGTTGAAAAGTTTTTAAAATATCGTCTTTAGCATGAATTTGGCATGAAACTGCTATTTTTCATTTTTTTGAGCATTTTCCGGGCACAATACAAGGGGAGGGGGGCGGTTAAAATGAAAAGTTATTTGGTGAAAACTATTCCTTAAACATTTCTTAAGATGCGAATAATAGTTACTTTACAAAAAATTAATAACAAGTACTTCTTTCTTCCATTTTGTGGAAATCTTTTTCCGGAAAACGAAAAAATGGGGGGGGGGGGGGGTTCGATCATCAAAAATCGAAAGTCGAATTTATACAGTTATAAATGTGGACCACCCTAAATACTATCTATCTCCCAAGTTTCGTTCTGAAATTGCTTCACTTTGAACAAAAATAATTTTTGAATAATAAAATGTTCACATATTCATCGGAAACACCAAAAGGTACACAAAAATTTCAGATTAAAGTTCACCCATCTAGAAAAGTTCTACCAAAAATACCAGATATCTTGCATTGTTTACAAGAAAGAAAGAAAAAGTATATTTAGAAAAAAAATGTTCCCCACCTTTTTATTTTTTACGTATAGAGTTTCTGCTTATATAAGAAAGATATCTTATCAGCTTTACGCGAACTAATCTATTTTTGAGGCCAGAAGCATTTTTTTCTAGAAATATAATTTTTGATTTTTTTTAATTTTCCGGTGGATTTCGAAAAAAGATGATAAACACTATCAGAATAAAAAATAAACATATGATTGACTCAATTAGATCAAAAGTTATTGAGGTTTAAAAAAAAGTTTTTTTTTTTTTTTTAAAGAAAGCACAAAATTAAAAAAAGAATTTGACTAACTATTTTTTTGCAAGCAACAAATTTGTCAACTTAGTTTTCAGGCCATTTCCAAATAGTAAGAAATGCCAAATGAGCATCATTAAAAGTTATATAGTTTTTCAATTTAAAAAGAAAAAATCAGTTTCTATAAGCAAAACGAGACAAGATATATAGAAGACATTTTTTTAATTTGAAACACGTGTTCTGTGAACCAAATCCAAAACTGTCAGTTCTGATCAAAGTGAATTAAGAAAATGTGTTATATTTTGTAAAGACGCATGCAAATTTTGTATTACTGCTGTTGAAATTTACACATCCTGATTTACAATTTTCTCAACAAGACGTGATGAAACCAGTGGAAACTTCTAATTGTAAGAGGTACTTGAACAAGATAAGTGCCTCAGAAATTGTCTACATTTAAATAAAATTATTCATTTTCCAAACAAAAACAATGCCTCAATATGGTGAAATGCAAGGCACTTATATTCTTCTGTTATGTTGGCTCATTTTCTGATAATTAATCATAGAAAATAGAATAATTCACTATTTCGAAGATTGTAAATCCAAATTGCTTCCAAAGAGGCCTTTACGAAAATATTTGCGAAATGATAACACAGAAATGAAAAAACGAATAACCATGTTTGGAAATAATGAATATTTCTGGTGACAAAATGGTCCCACGAAGCAAGATAAGATCTTCTTTTCTTATAGAATCACTGAACAAGAATTATTTCAAAAATCACTGCAGTTAGAAAACACTAAAGAATAGAAAGAATATATATTCAGTTCTTTTCCCAAGAACTAGTATCGTTTTTTCTTAAACAAAATTTTAATTCTTAAAAGAAGTTGAAAGTTCTGGTTAAACAACTAATGGAATGTCTTCTGTCTTTTTTGAAAACTTGTTAATTATTTCTTGGTCTCTGAAAAATAAAATAAATTTAGAATGAAATATGAAACCAAATATTATAGCAAATTCCAAGAAACTTAAATACTTCTTGCGAAATAAAAATATTTTTATTTTTGAATTAAAACAGGATTTGTTTCAAAAGTAACATACCATCAGGAAATCTGCCACGAATGCATTGTTCTTGTGGAAAGCCCCTAAAAAGAGAACGATACAAGATGCATCCCTCAGAGTGTGTCCTCGACATATCAAACATATTCCACTCAACTTCTGTACTTGTCGAAGGTAGTTGCTTCGGGAAATCTGAACCCACAGCTATTTTGAGGGACGTATCAGCCAGAGTTCATGGAGGAGAAGTTCTCGCAATTTTAGGATCCAAGGGTTCTGGAAAAAGAGCTCTTTTAGATGTCATTGGTAATAAATACAGCCAACACTAATAAAAAAATTACCTAGTGTAGCAAAACTAAGAAAAAAATAAAATTACAACTGAAATGAAAACCTACATTTACTTTCCTTCAGCTGGAAGAGCAGGTGGCAAGACAAGAGGCCGAGTAACTTTGAACGGCAGCCTGTTGACTCCAGAGCTGTTCAGAAGACATGGAGGATACGTAGCCCATCGTTGTCATCTTCTTCCCAGTCTTACAGTCCGTCAAACGTTGACCTACGCGACCTGGCTTGCAAATTTGAGCAACAGAGATGCCAGGGTGAGACAAACTCTTGCAGACTTGGCCTTGTCCCAAGTTGCAAACAGACCAGTGAGTGACCTCACAAGACCTGAATATCGAAGACTCATGTTGGGAGTCCAACTTGCTAAGGACCCAACTATACTTTTACTCGACGAACCAACTTGGGATACTGATCCCTTAAACACCTATCTAATAGTTTCCATGTTGTGGTCCTACGTAACCAGAAGAGGATCTATTGTAGTTTTAACTATGGAAACACCTAGATCTGATGTTTTACCATTCGTCAGTCGAGTCGCTCTTCTGTGTTTGGGTGCTATAGTTTATTCTGGTCCAACTAGAAGCATGCTTGATTATTTTACTTATATAGGATTTCCTTGTCCGGAACTGGAAAACCCTCTCATGTATTACCGTAAGTAAGAACAGTCATCAAAGACAATCTATATAATAAATTGAAACTAGGAAATAGAATTAAAAATTCAATTTCAAATTTACAGTGTGTCTTTCAACGGTGGATCGTCGTTCAAGAGAAAGGTTCTTAGAATCAAATCAGCAGATCTCTGTCCTGGTGGAAAAATTCAAGGTCGAAGGAGTTCTTTACATGAAAGACACTCCTGAAGATCGGATGAGTGTTAAAGAGTCTCCTTTAGGAATGGTTCATAAAGGTTTGGGTCGAGGAATTAAGCCAGGATGTTTCTCAACTCTGATCGCACTCTATATGTGAGTATGAAGATTCCTTAAAGAATTAGGAAATAATTATTCATATTAAAATGGATTTTTTCAGGAGGGGAATGGCAACAACCTTTGCTCTCAACAAATCCGGCTTGGGACATTTTGCAGCGAGAATTCTGATTTTGCCATTCTCGATCGCCTTGCTGAGCATTCTTTATTCGAATTCAAGTCTTTATCAATCAAGAATATTCCTCCAGACAGGCGGTTTAGTATTCAACGTCTTGACTCTCTTTTACCTAGCAGGAATCGCCACAACTGCTCTTCTTTGTAAGTCTAAACCCCAAATGTTCACAATCTAAGAAATCACCCCATCACCAGATTAAGAAAGTTTGCGCCTCTAGGCCATAATTACTTAGGGGTAGCTTATTATTGTTAGAATATTTTGCAGAGGCCGATTTGAAAAAATCACTAATTTGTTATTTGAGATGAAAGCTAACAGAATACCAGAATTTTTTATATTTGTATTACATACTTTACTCTGTTTATTGATATTTTCTCAAAAACACATAAAAATAGTACATATAGTCGGCAAGAGAAGAAGTATTCATTAGAGATTAAATTACTTAAATTTTGTTAATTGTTTAAAAACAAATTGATGGATAAAACTTACATTTGCCACATTTTCGGCGTTTGAATGCATTATTTATACCGTTTTCGTCAATGAATTACATGTGTCGCATTTCTGAACATATAAACTTTTTGTTTTCTACAGGATCATTACATTTCATCTCAAGGATAATAGCTTGATATATGTAAGATATTACCATTCAACAACAACTGATATTGTTGTAAAGAATTTTTTTTAACAAACTCATTTATTTCGCATTTTTGAACGTACAAAATTTGTTTTTGAATTGCAGTCACTTATTTTCTCCTTAAATAATGAACAATTGAAAAAGATTGTTATAAACATATTAACTAATATCACATGTTTTAAGACAGAACATTTTTATTCGCTCAACTCGAAAATTCATCTTTGGGTTGAAAATTCAACTATTTTGGTAGAAAATTGATTTTTTTGTTGAAAATTCAACTGTTTTTTTAACATTTTTTTCTATTAGGTTTGAAAATTGATCTTTGGTTAGAAATTTCATAACTTTTCGAGAAAATTGCAACTATTTAGTTGAAAATTAATCTGTTTTGGTTGAAGATTCAACTATTTTGTTTAAATATCATATTTTTTCATAGGAAATTAATCTTCATGGTTGAAAATTCATCTTTTTCGTTGAAAGTTGAATTCCTGTGTTGAAAATTAAGTTTTCTGGTTGAAGATTCATCAATTTAGTTAAAAATTCATCTCTTTGGTTAAAAATTATTACTTTTTTAACTGAAAATTTAACTATTCCATTTTTGTTAAAATATCGACCATATTACACTTTTTGTTGAGAATGACTTTTTTTTGGTTAAAAATTATTTTTTCTAACTGAAAATTTAACTATCCTTCAATGTTATCCCCTCTCTGTGATAACATAAAGAATGAGGGGGGTCGCTAAAGACTTTAGCAGAAATTTCTTGATTGTAACAAGGATTTTTAATATTTTTGCACACCAATTTTTTTGGACATACTTTTTTATATCCTTCATAAGATAAATTTAGTTAATATATATATATTTTTAATTTTAACATATGAAAAAAATTAAATACTAAAATAAAAATGGGAAAAATGACTCACGATTAAGAAAAAGCTGGGTATAAGAGACCCCAGGGATAACTTTAAGGGGTATTCTGTTTTTGGGTGGAAATTTATATTTTTTAGTTAGAAATTTAACTATCTGACTGAAAATTCACATATTTTGTTGAGAATTTGACTTTTTGGTAGAAAATTAATCTTTTTGGTTGAAAATGATTTTTTTTTTAAACTGAAAATTTCATCATTTCATTTGACAATTCATCTCTTTGGTCGAAAATTATATACTTTTTTAACTGAAAATTTAACATTCCATTTTTGATTGAAATATAAACCATGCTACAATTTTCGCTGAGAATTCATCTTTTTTGGTTGAAAATTATTTTTTCTAACTGAAAATTTGACTATTCCATTTTTTGAAGAAACATTATATTATTAGATGAAAATTTTACTATTTGGTCGAAAATTCATATAGTTTTTGAGAATTCGCCATTTTGGTAGAAGAGGAATCTTCTTGGTTAAAAATCCATCTTTTTGGTTGAAAATTTATCTACATGGTTAAAGGTTGAACTACTTTGTCAAACAATTATTTTTTTGTTGAAGATTCATAATTTTAGTTAAAAGTTTAACTACTTGGTTGAAAATATATCTATTTAGTTGAAAATGGATGTATTTTCTTAAAAATCGTCTTTTACGCAGAAAATTAATCTTCTTGGTTAAGAATGCACCTTTTTTTGGTTAAAAATGCACCTTTTTTGGTTAAAAATTCAACTACTTAGTTGGTAGTGGAACTAGATGCCATCTAGTTGTATGATAAAATTGTTCTTGAGATGAAAAGAAGTGACTCCACAAAACCCATTGTCTAATTTCTATGTGTTAAAAATGCGAAATAAGGGTATTTGTTTCCAACAGTTGTTCATAACAATAAACATTGTTGTTGAATGGCAATATTTTCTCTGCCAATATTATTCTTTAGGCAAGAAAAGAAGTGACGTTGAATGAACAAATGCCAATTTAAAGGCTTTCCATCTAAAATTTGAAATAATCTCCAGATTTTGACGACACCTATATTGCTATATTGGTCTTATGGTAAAACTGGCACTGATTCATCCTTATTGTTCAATTCCAGTTCCAAGTTTCCGGGCGAGGTATTACCAAGAAAAACGAGAAGGTCTCTACGGAGGAGCGATGTTTTTCACAGCCTACACTCTTATAAGTTTGCCTCTTAGTTTGATCTCGACCCTAATTACAATTGGAATCCTCGTACCAATTTTGGATCTGGACCTTTCATCCTGGGCTCATACGTCAGGGACACTTTGGGCGAGTTACGTAGCAGCAGAGCAAGTGACAATAGCTCTTTTGATGGTGATTGAACGTCCCATGACAGGAGCAATAACAGTTCTCTACATAACTCTTATTTCTCTTCTAATCGCTTCTGGAGCGATGCGAAGTCTTAGAAATTTGCCAGAATGGCTCGCAGCTCTTTCAACAGCATTTCCAACTCGCTATGCTTCCTTAGCTTTGAATCAATTGGCGATTGAGAGACCTGCAACTCAAAATTTAGCATACGATGAAAACACAGTTTGTCCTGCAATTAAAGAACTTTGTCGATACCCAGATGGAAGAACGTACTTGATTGAACGCTTTACAAGAGAAGGAGAAAATCTATCAAAGGTTCTCAATATCAACTTGAACCTTTTAGTTTCCTTGGCGTTTTCTCTCGGACTTGTTATTCTTAACAGTGTTTTGTATCTTTTGCCCCTTCCGGCTCGAGTCAAAGCGAAGTTTAGAGAATAGATTAGAGAATAAGATGAGTTTATACCGTCATGGTTCAGACTCCGATAATAATTGTCAATACTTGCACGGATGAGTTATGTACATACGCAAAGTTGTAAAAATAGCTTAAGCTCGTAAGTTTATTATACAATAGTTTTTACATATTTTCTCTGCTTAGATCTGTTTACAAGACTGTAAAATTAAAATATACATATTGACAACAGTAGCTGTAGGAAATAATACATCAAGTTTTTCGAGACACTACCAAACAGTCTGAAATAAACTGAAATTATGTACTGAAAAACGAACTGTAGTTATTATAAATGCAAAACACAAACCCCCGTCACCATTCGCTTAAATCGGCAGTCAATTTTTACAATGATTTCTTGCCTTACTTCAAAGCTCACCTGGTGGAATTCAAGATTCGCCGTCGAGGGAGACTTGACCCATTTCTTTGAGATCGTCAGAGACGGCAAATTCGCAGCCAGTCGAGCTGACGATTTCGCTTATGTCTACATTTGGTGCGATTTCTATAAGCTTCAGGCCTTCGCCTTTTATTACTTCGAAGACTGCCAAGTCGGTAATTATCAAGTCCACGCATTCTTGTCCTGAAAAAGTTGGAATAGAACAATTATTTAAGAAAATATCTAAAAGATTGAGGTATTCATGAAGTTGATTTTAATCTATCAAGTTAAGGGGCCGTTCATAAACAATAAGTTACCACTTTGAGGGGGGGGGGGGGCATGAGTTTATGAATTGCCCTGCAACGGTACAATTCAGACTTCACACTATTCCCTTGTTCCTCTATTTTTCAATCATTCCTCCTTTTCTCCATGTTTTCAAGAAACTTCCCCCCTTTCTCGTTTTTTCTTTCACATTTTACCTGGATTGAAAGAACCCAATAAAAAAATTCAACTAATTTTGGTTAAAAAGTATACTATTATATTTTTTATTCTGAATTCATCTCTGTTAACTAAAAATTCAACCACTTGGTTGAAAATTTAAATATTCCATTTTTATAAAATTAATCTTATTGGCTCAGAAATAATATTTAAGCTTGAATGTTCAACTCTTTTGTTGACAATTCATTTTTTTTTAAGATTCATTATTTCAGTTGAAAATTCATATCTTCGGTTGAAAATGTAAATATTTGGTTGGAAACTCTTTTTTTGGTTCAACATTGATGTTTTAAATTGAAAATTAATTTTTTCTAGTTAAAAATTCATCCATTTGGCTGAAAATTCATCTTTTTTTGGTAGAAAATTAAACTTCTTGATTGAAAATTCATCCATTTTGGTTAAAAATGCAAAGGTTTGATAAAAAAGATTCACCTTTTGGTTGAGGATTCAACTATTTTGTTGAAAATTCGTCTTTTTGGTTAAAAAATAAACTAGTTGGTTTTAAATTAAACTAATGCTTAAAACATTCTTTTTTTGTTGTTGAAGATTCATCCTTTTAGTTGAAAATTCATATTTTTTGGTCGAAAATTAAACAGTTTTGTAGAAAAATTCTCATTTTAGCTTGCAAATTCTGCAATTTAGTAAAAAATTAAACAATGTGGTTGAAAATTAACTTTTATGTTGAAATCTCAACTATTTGGTTAAAAATTAAACTATTTTAAAGAAAATTGAACTATTTGATAAAAAAATTAACTTTTTGTTTGACAATTTAACTATCTGGTTAAAATTTAAGCTTTTTTGGTTGAAAATTCAAGTACTTGGTTGACGATCGAACTATTTTGTTAAAAATTCTTTTTTTTTCCTTTCATTCAACTGGTTGAAAACTTAAAATTCATGTTTTGGTAGAAAATTCATCTTTTATGGTAGAAGAGTCAACTTTCTTGGTTGAAAATAAAATTTTTTGCCGAAAATTCATAATTTCCGTTAAAAAATTTAACTGTTTTTGATTGAATTCTAATTTTTTAAATGAAAATTCGATCATTTGGTTGAAAATGCATTTTTGTAGGTTAAAGATTGAACTATTTTTATAAAGCCATCTCTTTTGGTCAAAAATTCAACTGTTTTGGTAAAAATTCGTCCTTTTAGTTTAAAAACTCATCTTTTATGGTTGAAAATTCAACTTTCTTGGTTGGAAATGAACTTTTTTGTTTAAAGTTCAACTATTTGGTTGTTAATATAACTATTTTGATAACAATTAATTTTGTTGTTGCAAATTCGTCTTTTTGGGTTTAACATTCTCTTAGGGAAGAAAATCTTTTTTGGTTGAAAATTCAAATATTTTGTTGAATATTTAATCTACTTCGACCAAAAATGTGTGAGTCTGGGGTGTGGGGGGGGGCAGAAATACGATCGTCCATGATGGTGTAGTGGGGAGTAAAAATAGTCCAAAATTGGTGACTAAGTTCATGGACGGCCCCTTACCCGTGACTGGAAGGTTGCAATTGGCCAAAATTTTGGGACTTCCATCGCGAGCTTTGTGTTCCATTGTGACGACGACTTTTGTAGTTTCTGCAGAAACTAGATCCATTGCACCTCCCATGCCTTTCACCATCGTTCCTGGTATCATCCAATTTGCCAAGTCTCCCTTTTGAGAAACCTGCATTGCTCCAAGTATCGTCAAATCGATATGACCCCTATGTAATTTAATATTGCATTTAACATTTGATTGCAACTAAGCTCTGAAATAAAACGAAAAGGTAATCACCCTCTAATCATAGCAAAACTCTCGTCACTACTGAAATATGAAGCTCCTGGAAGAACAGTCACGGTTTCTTTACCCGCGTTTATCAAGTCTGCATCGACTTCGGATTCTTCAGGGAATGGACCGAGTCCCAAAATTCCATTTTCAGATTGTAAAGTCACTTTGACTCCTTTAGGAATATAATTACTGGCTAGCATCGGTATACCAATGCCCAAATTTGCTAAACAGAGAAGAAAATGTTCAATATCGCAAATATTAAGAGGATGAAATAAGATTCTGCTTTAGAATTCTCTCGAGCTTTATAAAATTGTAAAAATTCTAAAGTTAACTTACCGTACATTCCATTTTTAAATTCCAAAGCTGCCCTTCTTATAATTCTATCCCTAGCTTTACTAGCTGGAGTTGGTTTTTTAGGTTTTGCGGATTGCTTCGTAGATCTTCGCTATTATCAAAAATAAAAAACAATTACAGATTTTGTATCTTAAATACATCATTAATTACATTAATTATGTAGTAAAACAATTCTAGAATCTCGATTCACGTACCTCAATACGTTTTTCGTAAGAAGCACCTTTTATAACTCTATCCACATAAATCCCCGGCAGGTGAACTAGATCAGGATCTAACTCTCCTAATTCAACAATTTCTTCTACTTCTGCTATCGCGATTTTAGCAGCTTTACACATGATTGGATTAAAATTCCTAGCTGTTTTTCTAAACACCAGATTCCCAGCTTTGTCAGCTTTCCAAGCCTTCACCAATGCAAAATCTCCAGTTATTGCTGTTTCGAGAACGTAATTTCGTCCACCGAACTGTTGAGTATCTCTAGCATCACCAGAAATTTCTGCTTCGCCAGATTCATTATATTTTACAACTACATTTCCTTCTTGAATTATAGTTCCGAAACCTGTGGGAGTGTAAAAAGCCGGGATACCAGCTCCCCCTGCCCTTACACGTTCTGCTAAAGTACCCTAAACAAAATATTCAAATGAAGTTGCAAAAATATATTTTAGGGAAATTATCAGGGTTGCTAAAAAATCCCAATTTCGGAATTCCTGACTTTCCCAGATTGTACCCTAATCAATTTTCAATTTTCCCTGACAGTTATAAATTTTTCTTTCAGATATAAAAACAAGCTTACAACTTATAGGCGATCAATACCGTTAATGCAAAAAAAAGTTTGTTCCTAAATTTATATTAAAAGCTTTTATTGTTGGTATTTGATACTTGATAGTCGATTTTTCAACCAACCAGATGAATATTCAACCATCAAGATAGCTTTTCTACCAAGAAAGATTAATTTTAGACAAAATACATGAAGGATCAACTAAAAATGATCAATTTTAAGTTGAAGAAATTAATTTTTACAAAAAAAAAAAACGAAATTTCAAACAAATTACATACATTTTCAAACAAAGAGATGAAATTTCAACCAAGAAGATTGATTATTATATTATTATTATATATTATATTGAGTAATAATTAAATTTTTAGTTAAAGCAATTGATTTTTGACAAAAAAGGCATTTCCAATAAAATGGTTTAATTTTCAATCAAAGAGATGAATCTTTAAGCAAAAAAAATAATAATTTTCAACGAGAACATAAATAGTTTTGGACAAAAATGGAAATATTTTGTCGAGCTCTGTAAAAATAAAACTGGTTTCAAGTTTTTTTAAATACTTTTTTCACTAATTTCGTAACTAAAGCGGCTTTCAAATACTTTTTTCAAAGTCACGTATCAGCGAATCTCTACATTAGTATTTAGGGTCAAAGCACTTGATTTAAATAAAATTGTCTCGCTTAGCCGGTGTCGTTCTTTTATTTTTAGACAGCAACATAATTCTTTTAAAGTCAAAAAATGTTATGGTTTTACGTAATTTTCAAAAAATTCTTACAATTTTTTAAACCGAGCTAACGAAAACCAGATGAGCGGGAAAATTTTGTTTGAATCAAGTACTTTTTGCGAAAAAAACACGCACATTGACTGCAAATTTATTTCTAATTCAAATTCAATTGATACTAATTAATCCTTTCTTTGACCGATAATTTTTATGAATTTGAAAATTTGGAGAATTTCTTTAAGACTTACGGTCCACATAAATTAAAAATAAATTGAGACAAAAAGCATTTTTTGACTCAGATGTTTATTTTCAATTAAAACCTCCTTCTCATTCCTTGTCGTTTCGGTAACAATTGCGTACCTTTTTCAAAAGGTTTTAAACCTAAATAATTAAAACATAAGTAATTTAATTTTTAATTATTATTTAGGTTTA
>CAKNXH010057687.1:53264-65764 GCA_932178445.1 Andricus quercusramuli
TAATTATGTTATATCAATTAATGAATTAAAATAAGAGTTTCGCCGACAGGCCGGTAAGCCCCACGTGTGTCTTGAGGACATGGAGCGACCCAAGAATGACAGCCCTCTCAATCCATCTCGCAAGTGCCTCGGCATGTTTTTGGCACGCGGGTATGGTTTTGAGGCGATGAACCAGTGATAGCTTCGCACCTCTGAAAGCATCGGTCACAAATACAATTATTTTAACGCAATATTCTGTGTATCGAGATCTTAGATGGGAGCTGCGACGACAGTACACAGAATATTGGATTGAAATGATGGACCTTGTGAACGGTGCTCTCGGAGGTGCGAAGCCATCACTAGTTCGTAACCTCAAAGCTATACCCGCGTGCCAAAAACATGCCGAGGCACTTGTGAGATGGATGCGGAGGGCTGTCATCCTTGGGTCGCTCCGTGTCCTGAAGATACACGAGGGTTTCGCCAGCCTGCCGTTGTTATTTCGTCATGCCCTGTGGCCATTCATCTCACGGTCATGAGACGTAACCATAGGTGTGACTTACTTATAATTATAGCTTCTATTAGAATATAGTATGCAATATTTTTAATTACCTAATTCGGTATCGTTGATACCCATGAAACTCTCTAAAATCGAGTTAATTTTATCGACCCCGAGGATCACTGCATCATCTTCCTTCTGTGAAAAAATTATATTTAGTATATAAAAAAGACTTCTTTTGACTTAGATGTGAGATTAGGGAATTAGGGTGGCCCTTCTTTTTCAAAATCATATTTTTTTGTTCTGAACCACTAGTTTTGTTTGAATATGTGAAAAAATAATTTCCTCTAAATTTGAGCGCAATCGGTTAATATTCCGTTAATAAAATCGGTTAAGGGCATCTCCTTCTTAATGTGTGACTTAAACGCGAAAATATGACACTAACGTAACTTATAATACATGATTCTGTTTAGAATACTTCAGGGAATAAGAACTGGCCACAATTTTTAATATTATAAAATTTTAAGACCCTCTTATCGGGCCCCAAAAGGATCCCCCATAAATGCTAATTGAGAGTTTTACGCAATAGAGAGATATTTTCCGCGAAAATAATCATAACGGGATAAGTTTTTAATGTATACTAATCTTAACCTATTTTTAATTGCTTAGACAATATTAATTTGGTTAAATAATTGATTTCTTGTAGAAGTCACAAAATAAGTATATATTATAGGTGTACAAAATAAGTATATAATATAGGTGTATGAGTCTTATGAATATGAATAATGTTATTAATTGTTTAAATAAGAATAATACTTACATGTTTAAATACATAGCTCATTGATGAGAAACATAAAAAAGGTATTTCTTCAGCAATTTTTCCACAAATTTCGATATTCTTATGTATCTTTTTGTTTATTAATGTTACCCTTAGTTTTCAAACAAGTTTTTATTGTTTAAACAATTTCAAATTGTTGAAATATTATTTTAACAATATCTTAACTGGACGTGTTTCAGTATCTGTTGCTCACTTAAAATTATTTAATCAATTTTTGTAGTTTCGAAACTATTTAAAATGTTGAAATTACTTGAACATTATTTATAGATATATGCTAACATTTAGGAATTCTAAAGGTTTGTGTATAATAAATAACTAAAATAATCTTTTTGATTCGTTAAATGAGAAGAAGATATTTATGTTTAATAACAACTGTTTTGTTGAAAATTCGTGTTTTTTTTTGTGAAAATTAATTTTTTTGGCTGAAAATATAATGATTTCATTTTTTATTGTAAATTGATCTTTCTTAGTTGAAAATTTAACTATTGGACTGAATATTGATGTATTTTGTTGCAGATTCGTCTTCTTTGATATCAAATTAACATATTTTGTAGTTGAACATTCAACTACTTAGTTGAAAATCTAACTACTCGGTTGAAAGTTGAACTAATTGAAAATTTGTTTGGTACAAGATTCATCTTTTTTGTTGAAGATTCATTTTTTTGATTCAAAATGTAAGCATCTAGCTAAAAATTCGTTTTCTATTGAATTCAACCGCCCTTGATTTAAAATTATATTACATCTTTTTTGGTTCAAAATTCAACTACTTGGTTGAAAGATAAACTATTTTTTTAATTAATTTTTTTCATCGAAGATTCTTCTATTCGGTTGAAGATTCATCTTTTCGACTGGAAATTTAACTATTTTGATGGAAATTCTTCTTTTTAATTGAAACATAATATTTTCAACTAAAAATTTAACTATTCCATTTTTGGTTGAAAATTGATCTTTTTAGTTTTTTAGTTGAAAAATTCGTTTTTTTTTTAAGAAGAAAATTTTGTTCTGAGCAATTGTCCGGATGTATGTGTGTGTGTGTGTGTGTGTCGCACTTTTTTGTGAACACGATAACTTGAAAACGATTGCAGATAAATTGATGAAATTTGGAGGGCTTATTTTCACCACTAATATCTTTAAACTGACCAAAGGATTTCTAAAAACATGTATTTCATTTTTTTAACACTTAATGTATACCATTTAGCCATTTCCCTTTCGGGGTAGGCGTGATACTACCCGATTCAGGTAGTGTTTCTAGGTGGATAGTTTCTTGTAGTAAATAATTAACTACAAGTGTGGGCTTACCACACCCACGACGCCAACAGCAGGCAATAGTATTCTCGAACGGTCACCCATCCAAGTACAAACCGCGCCCAACACTGCTTAACTTCAGTGATCTAACGAGAACTGGCGTTTCCAGCGTGGTATGGCCGTTGGCCATAATAATTAAAAAATCTGTTTTTATGTGTGAAAGAATAATTCTGCTGGAAGATATGAACGGATAGGTCGAACGTCAGGATACATATACACAAAGGGTGCTAGGTAATTTTGGGGATCCAACAAGAAAAAATTATAAGGGAAAAATTAGTTAGCTTATGCTTAGAAAAGGGCCTATTTATTACAAATACTTGGTTTAGACATAAAATGATCCACACATGTACACCTGGCGTAAAGGAAATAGCCACAGTATAATTGACTTTGTTATTGCGGATGAAAGACTAAGGGAACTAGTAAAAGATACAATAGTCATGAGGGGTTCCGAATGCAATACTGATCATTACCTTTTAGTCTCCAAAATAAACTTAGGGCGGGGACGGAGAAGAAAGAGAACAAAAAAAAAACGAAACAAACAAGAATAAAAATTGAAAATTTACAGAAACTGGTAGTGCGAACAGTTTCAAAATAGGTTAAACGAACGCATAGATAGGGCAACTTGGGAAGCGCTTATAAACAATAAATATATAAATGGCGCGTGAAATTTGTTACGGGATATCATTGTTAAAACTGCAATTGAAGTGTGTGGTACAGCAGTGGTAAGGAGAAAGTCTGGCGATACGTGGTGGAATGATGAAATTCAAGCAGCCCAGCAAGAAAAGAAAAAAGCATACTCATAAGCAATAAAGATATAGAGGGCGCGTGGACTTTGTTACGGGATATCATTGTTGAAATTGCGACCGAAGTATGTGGTACGGCGGTTGTAGGAAGAAAATCTAGTGATGCATGGTGGAATGATGAAATTGAGGCAGAAAAGAAAGGAGCGAAAAAAAAACCCTCAACATCACAAATCTTAGCGATGAGGAGAGAAATAGGCTCAAAAATGGTTACAGACACAAAAAGAGGAAAGTTAAACGACCAGTCAAAGAGAGTAAAGAGAAAATCAGGACAGAAGAATAGAACAAAATAAGAGACTGTTTTGAAGGAATTATGAAACTATTATATAAACAATTGAAGGAAAGTAAAAGTACAGAGTTTGCTAGCATGAGAAACAGTAAAGGCGAAATGCTATATGATACAGACGGGATAGTAGACGCTTTAAAAGACTCTTTTAAAGAACTATTAGGAGGTGAAGATATAGGGCAACAAAACTGCGACACAGAACATGATGCATTAGAAAACCCAATTGAAAAAGTCTGTGTCACTGAGGTCAGAGATATAATTAAGAACTTGAAAAACGGTAAGGCTGCTGGTATAGACAGTATTAGCGCTGAAACGCTTAAATACGATGGCGAGTACATACGTCACAGGTTGTGCGAAATAATAAAATGTATCGAGACGGGAGAAGTCCCAAACGATTGGAGAAAAGCGATTATCGTACCAATATACAAAAGAAAGGGAGATAAAAGCAACTGCAGTAATTACAGAGGTATCAGCTTACTTCTTACCGTAAGTAAAATATACTCAAAAATACTTATTCGTAGGGTAATGGAAATCACAGAAGAGAAGATATGGGAAGTCCAAAGTGGATTTATCCTCAAAGAGTATGAAGTGAATGGAGGGCTCCTACAAGCAATAAAAATAATATATACAGGTAGTAAAGCGAGTGTAAGCGTAAATGGGAAACTGAGTGACTGGTTCGATGTTATGCAAGGCGTGAAACAAGGATGCGTTATGTCCTCGTGGCTATTTATCATATTCATGGATAAGTGTCTAAGAACTGCCCTCTTTGATGAAGAAGGTGCAGATCTCGAAACAGTCAAGGTACGTGGGTTAGCTTTCGCAGATGACAAGATTGTTATGGCAGAATCAGTCGAAGACTTGCAAAGAATGTTGAACAAACTTAATACAAGCATGAAGGACGTGGGCCTCAAAATTAACATGAATAAGACGAAAATATGGGTGTTTGAGGGAAAAAGTGAGAAAACAATGTACAACATTGTCCTAAATGATGAGAGACTGGAACAAGTTGACAAGTACGTATATCTAGGTAATCTATTCACTAACGAGGGAAAAATAGATGGGGAGTTAGATAGGCGCATAAATAAGGGTAAGTACGTTATCGGTAGAGCAGGGTCCATCCTCACAAATAAAAACATATAAAAAAAAGCTAAAATAGCCATACATAATTCTATATTCGTACCGACTGTACTATACGGTAGCGAGACATGGACCTGTCAAGAAAAGGACAGGAGTGAAATCAACGCGATTGACATGAAACCTCTGCGCACAATATGCGGGAAAACACTGATGGACAAAGTCCGAAACGAGACAATCCTCAAAGAATGTGGTACAGGAGACACACTAGTTGACATATGGGAAAGAAATCAGCTAAGGTGGTTGGGACATCTTGAAAGAATGAAAGATGAACGAATGACGAAGCAAGTGTATAAAGTTAAAGTAAATGGCAGAATGCCCAGAGGTAGACTACCAAAAGAATGGTTAGAATCTGTAATTGAGACATTAATCCGAAGAGACATAAGAAGCCATAGAAACACAAGAGCTTGCATGAAAAAATGCATGGACGTGAGGGAAGCTAGAGTAGTATGCCAGGACAGAAAAGTGTGGCGACAAATAGTTTGTAAACAAAGTGACAATAGAGTGAATGATGCTTGAAACAAAGACCTTGGATACTAATGGGCCCAAGTGGGGAACCACACATAACAATTTTGTGAGGCTCCTCACTTGGGGCGACCGCTAGAGAAATTGATCAGAAACCTGGGTCGGAGCAGTGTTGCGGAATGAACGTGTCATTTGAATAAATAACAAGAGAATTCCAGATCAATCTAAAACATCTATACCTAACACCTATATACCCATCTACCTTATACCCATATACCGACCTACTTTATACCTATATACCCCCGAAAGGGAAATGGCTTACTGGTATAATAATAATATTAATAATAATAATAATATAATAATATAATATAATAATATAATTAAATATATATTATTAAATATAATATAATAATAATAATAAAAAATTATAAAAAGTTGGTGCATGAACATAAAAGATTCCTTGGTTCGAGACGTATCGATTTACCTACAATATTAATACATTTCATCAAAGAGTAAGGAAGTTATGGTAATTTATATATTTTTAAAATCGGGGTTTTATAGTAAAACTTTTTTCATTAACATAATTCAAAGTTGATGCAAGAACAGAAAAGATGTGTTTATTCAAGAAGAATCGGTTGACCTATAGCATTGATACATTTTATTGAAGAGTAAGGAAGCTATGGTAATGCATAATATTTGAAAACACGATTTTTTATAGTAAAACTTTTTTCACTAACATAATTCAAAATTGATGCAAGAACGGAAAAAATTCCTTGATTCAAGTCAAATCGATTGATCTATAATATTAATACACTTTATTGAAAATTAAGAAAGTTATGCTCATTTATAATATTTGAATCATCTGTTTCAAACTGAAAAACTTTTTTCATCGACATAATTCAAAGTTGACGCATGAATAGAAAATACTTTTTATCCGACCCCCCTTGAAAACGCGCCATTGCATGCACGTTAAGCAGGCGTGAAGTGGCTGCTTCTGGCCCAGTGACGTTTGCGCATGGTTGCTGGGCCAACAAAAACTTTACGCCCGCTACCCATGAAAGTTTACGCCCGCTACACATACGTTGCACTGAGCGAAAATGTTTTAATAATTGAAGTTTTGTTTTTAGGGTTTCATAGCCCCTCTCTCGGGGGGGAGGGAGCAACAGAGCATAAACGGCAATTTTTTTGAAAATAATTTTGTTTCCAAAAAATTTTTTCCAACAATTTTTTTTTTCGACATTTTTTTTCACCAAATTTTTTTTTTCAAAATTTTTGACAAATTTTTTTTTTTACAAAAATATTTTTTCAAAATTTTGTTTTTCATCAAATTTTCTTTTTCAGCAATTTTTTTCAACAATTTTTTTACACCAAATTTTTTCACACAATTCTTTTTCAGAACACTATGCAATATAAAATTATTATTATTCGTTAACACCTCCTAACAACTTTTTCGGATGGGCGTTGCAAAAAATAGCGTGTGATACACGTGCGCCTATAGGCGTGTGATTGCATCATTCGCCTGTGGCTTATGCTGCAAAATTCACATGCTTGTTTTCAAGGAGGGTAGGACAAAAAGTATAGTGTGTATCAAGGGCGTACGGCTATTTTGCCTCGTGTGATTGTCACCCTCGCTTCGCTCGGGCGACAAGTCAACACTCGTCAAAATAGCCTCCTTTACGCCCTTGATACACAATGTACTATTTTGATCATAAATTTTCAAATAGAATATTTCTAAAAAATTGTGTGAAGAAATCATAAAGCTGGGAAAGGGACAGGGTGCAGCAGAACTTTTGCCTTTCCTTTTCCAGCTCGAAAAATTATCATTTCGATTACAAAATTTTATTTGTCTGTTTTTATCTTTGTATATAAAAAATGTGTTGTATTATTTTGTAATTTTGTATTTTTTGTGAATTTCTATTTTTAAATTGATCAAAATCAAAACTTTAGTTTGTGCATTACTTAATAAATTTGCTAACGGGAAGCAAAGTGCTCGTGAAATGAGCACTATATAACTATAAATACAAACAAAGTGGAAACACTCGAAAACGAATTCACAGCTAGTTTTATTTGAAATTAACATCTTTTTCGTTGAAAATTCAACAACTTAGGTGAAAGTTAAACGACTTTGTTAAAAATTTATTTTTTTGATTGACTTTTAGTAAATTTCTCATCACGAATAAGCGCCAAATACATATTACTTAATCGGCAACGTTTTTTCTTGGTGTTCGGAAATCGACGACGATAGTCTGCTACAATTTACACATTTACAATTATGTAAAAAATATTTAATTGTTTGAATCATGACAAATTGTTTTTAAAACTATGGGGAATTTTTTCCTTCTGCTCATGGTTAATCAACGGGATACTTCAATGTCATTGGGGCAAAGGTTGGTACTAACCGATTTCGCTAAAATTTTAAGATAATTTGCTTAGGCACTCGAAAAGAACTAGGGGTTGAGAACAAACATATTTTAGAAAAAAATCACAATATAAGTAAGGGCCACCCTAATCTGTAATACTTACCACTTTTTCTATTTGCGCACTACCGTCAGCTTTAAACCTAAGAGTTTCTTTTCCCGAACCATAGGCTTGTTTTTTGCCTTTTTTAGGATCTCCTCGAGGACCAATGCTTCCAAATCCATTTTTCTGCGGTTCGACTAGCCTCAGTGTGAACATTGCTCCTTTAGGAATTTCTTTCAGCATTTTGGCAACTTCGAAGTGGCGTTTGCCAACCAAATTCGTTGCATTTATTTTCTCAATGTGATCACCCACTTGAATGACTTTGATCTTGTCAATTATGGAGCCCTCCTTGATTCGTTTAATAAATGCATAGCCTGCACCGTTGTCTGTAATTGTGAGACCAAGCGCATCGTCTGTTTTCACTAATTCAATCTCTTTAGGTTGCCCTGCAAATTATTGAAAATAAATTTATAAGGATTTAGGCACGGATCCACATAATGGACCTCGAGGAGGCGGCGTCAGAAAATTGTATAAATATAGAGAGCTAAGACTAATTAAATTGACCATTTGCTAACCAATTTTATATCAAAGTCGGGTGCAAAAGTCGAGGCTCCTCACTTCTTTTGATTGTAACCCGATCTAAGAAGTTTTTCTATTGTTGAATAACAAGCATCTGAAAGCTTAAAGTCTTCCAAATTCAACGATATGTTCACTTTCATTTTTTGAGCAAGTTGCAATATAAAGAAGTGAAGGGCCTCGCGTGCTATGTGCGCGAAAATTTTCATATTAGCAGTCAAATTCTCAATATAAATGTTTCAGTGTGGCTTCTAATAACAAAAACCAGTTCCTGGTAAATTCCCGGTTACCAAACATTTTTCAAAGTCATACAAATTAAACATTTTAAACTTTCATGCTTGCTTCTTTTTTTATTCTGGCAGAGCTTTCCTGATTGTTTTGAAATCTAAAAAAGTATATTAAAAAGTTAAAAACTGACAAAATGTCGATCGTTTTTGTGAATATTAAACTTTTGTTTTTAAAAAAAAATACGAAAAATATCCAAAGGCAAAATCTGTTGCTAAGAAATATACAAAAAGTTTATTTTCTATTTTTTGATACTTTCCACCGTTTTTTAAGTTCCAACAAATAAACTTTGTTTAGATCTCTTCAAAAGGGAAAACTTTGCTTATGGATTTTATTACGTACCTCTCAAAGTTAAGAAACATTTCATTTTCAAGAAAGCGGTCACAATTTTCTTAATTTTCAATTTTACAATGTAAAAAAAGTTTTGTGGATTTAAAATCAATAAGGGACCCTCCATAAAAATCAAGAAGAAAAACTTAATTATCTAAACAGTTTGAAAAATACTGTAATTAAACAAAAATTGTGCCCCTTTTTTTCTCGTTTTTTTTTTGCTTTTTTTACAGAAAATATTGAAAGATTAAAGAGGAACTATGAACTATTCTTCTTATGAACTTCTTTCTGTATTTTGCGTATTTTTTATACAACAAATTATTTTTAGAAAAGCGGCTATCATTTTATGAATTTTCAACTTTGCAATATTTTTCTGTAGATTCCAAAACAATGAAAAGCCCCTCATCAAAATCAAAAAACTAATCACCTTCGTCATTTTGAAAAATACTGGATTAAAAAAGTTGTGCGATTCAAAAATATATTGTTTAATTTAAATGCTTTTAGTTGAAATAATAAACAATACCTTTCTTATGGGCGAATATAAAATCATCTAAACCAATTTGTCCACCCAAAAGCTCTGTCATTTCCACTTTGTACGTGTTCAATGTACAAAATAGAATCTGTAACAAAAATAAATTTTTATTAAAATGTAAATATATCTGTAAATTGTAAACGGAAAGAAATTAAAAACACTGTAAGGGTTCTGATTTTTTGTAATCCTTTAATTAAATATTAATCATTAACTAAAAACTGAATAACTGCGTAAAAAGTATACTATGTACATAAATATGATTTTGCTCTTGGTACTTCTTTTTTAAATTTGAAAATAATTTCACGGTGTCTATCCGACGGTGATTTTTAATTCCTGGGCATTTCACGGTTGGCTCCCGGTCAATTTAAAAGATTTCAAAATATTTGAATGAATGTAAACGATTTTCAAAGATTTCAAGAAATTTCTAAGCATTCAAAAAGATTTTACAGATCTCTGATTTAATTTTTGATATTGCAAATTACAATTTTGAGTTGGAACAGAGAATTTTGTAAAAGAAACCTAAGTTATAATTCTTCACGGAAATTCCCCATTCCCAAGTAAAAATAAAAATTTTTGATGAAAATTACCTATTCCAAAGTGAAAATTCTACATTTTTACGGAAATTCCCTGTTCGAAAGTCTAAATTATAATTATTTACGGAAATTCTCTGTTCCAAAGCGTAAATTATAATTATTTACGGGAATTTCCTGTTCCAAATCATAATGATACTTATTTACAAGATTTTTTATTATAATTCAGAAATACAGTAACTCCCTTTTTCTAAAATTTAAAAGAGGAAAATTTCAAATTCTAGAAAATTTTTATTTGCGAAAAAATGTTTACATTCAAAAAAATTCTGATTTGAAACAAGGAATTTTCCAGATCACGAATTCTGACTTGAAACAGGTACTGTGTTTTTAAATTCCCTTTTTATAAATTAGAATCGAAATTATTTTTCAAAATTTCTCGCTCCATGACTAAAATTACCTGCTCCAAAACAAAATTTTAATTCTTTATGAAATTCCCTGTCCCAAACTCAAAATATAATTTTCTACGCGATTTTTTGAATATTCAATTCTTTTATCCCCGTCCAGACTCAGAATTATAATTCTTTTAGAAAATTCCCTATTCCAAGTCACAATTAAATTAATTTCCAAAATTCCCTGTTTCCAAGTCAGAATTACATTTATTTCCCAAATTTTGTATTATGATTAAAAAATATGGTAAATCCCTTTTACCAAATTTTCGGAAGAGGAAAATTTCAAATTGTAAAGAATTTTTACCTGGAACAGGGATGTTTGTTTAATTTATTTCTAAATCCGAATTAAAATTCTTTTCAAAAATTCCCGTTCCATGTCAAAAATTCCCTATTATAAGTGAAATTATCATTCTTTACGGAAACTCACTGTTCTAAAATAAAAATTATAATTGTTTCAGAAAATCCACTGCTCCAACTAAGAATTAAGTAATGAAATATATGAAACAACTTTTAATTTGCATATAAGTACATTCCAGAGAAAAATTCGGGTCACAGCATCAAATTCTCGGCCATTGCCCGGTATTACCCTATTGAGCATAACTCCAGGTCATTTCCCGTTTTTCCCGATTTCTTGGTCAGGTAGACACCCTCAATTTCCTGAATTTACATAATTCAGAAGGGAGAATGTAGTTCGAAAATATTAAAACTGATTCAGGATCTGAGGATTTATTTAAATGAACTTGACCATCGGATCCAAAATTGACTGATTGTGAACTATGTTGAAGGGCCTTTTACAAGGCTAGTATAAAATTACATAGGTCGTAGAAAGACATATCCGCTTCGGGTCGAAAATCCCCTGGCCCGTGACCAATGTTTCCTCCATCCGGTAACCTACGCTAATGCACCTACGTATACTAATCCACACGATTTTCACAAAAAAAAGTCAAGAATGATACGTTATAGTAATCAAAGACGTGAAATTTCTAAAAGAAAAAATTTTATATCCTATTTTATTACATTTTTGGTTACAAATTGATATTTTTTAGTTGAAAATTCATCTATTTTGCTCATAAGTTGCATTTTTCGGTTTAATTCAACTGCTTTTGATGTAAAATTAACATCTTTTTTGTTTGACAATTTAACTACTCAGATGAAAGTTGAACTACTAAAAAATCCGACTGTTCAGACTGTTTATCAATTTTGTTAAAAATTCGTTTTTTTTAAAATGAAAATTAATTTTTTTAATTGAAAATTTAAAATGCAATTATTTTAGGTTGAAGTTTAATCATTTCAGTTGACCCGTCGTGGGTGTGGTGGACCCACACTGGTAGTATTTATCCACCTAGAAACACTACCCGAATCGGGTAGTGAGGCAATGAACTTTCGAGTTCGAAATGCTAATAATTTTTTTTTTTTTTTTTTTTTTTTTTTTTTTTTTTTTACTAAAACAATTCACGAAAGTGTACGATATCAACTTTTTTCACAATCGTCAGTGAATTCATTGCAAATATAAAAAGTTGCATTTTGAAATTAATCTCTTTGGTTAGAAATTCTACTATTTGGTTGAAGATTTTACTTTTTTTGAATGCCTTTTTCTTTTATTTAAAAATTAATGTTTGCAACACCCACCTCAAAAGTTGACGTTTTCATGCTTGTAAATGGTGCCTAAATGACCTTATTTGAACAGACTGTGCGCGAACCAATTTTCGCGCATGCGAAGTTTGAAGATGGCTTACTTTAGACACTGGTGAAAATGCTGCGCATGCGCTCTTTCGAGATGAGGTACTTTAGAGTTTAGACACTGGCATAGGTAACTTTAAACACTGGTGTTGGTATCTTTTTGAAATGAATTTAGATTTAACTTCAACAAATGTTTTAATGATTGAAGTTTTGTTTTAGGGTTTCGTATCCCTCCCCCCCTCTCCCGAGGCAAAAGAGCATAAACGGCAACGTTTTTTTTAAATAATTTAATTTCCCAAAATTTTTGTTTTCACATTTTTTTCAACAATTTTTTTTCACAAAATTTTTTTTCAAA
>CAKNXH010057687.1:66911-86384 GCA_932178445.1 Andricus quercusramuli
TTGTAAAACAGAAATAGGTGAAATTTTGATTTTACTCGAAAGTATCATATGGGGCGGAATGAGCCACTGTCCTGGGGCGGAATGGGCCAGCTCTTCCTGTGCATTAACGTAACCTCTTAGTGTAGCAGTCAGTAGGTATAAATATGCAATGTTTCATTGTATCAGATTGTGCAGTGTGTTAATTATGGTGCAAGCGTAGAAAAAACTAATCTTGTCGAAAAAAATGCTCAGAAAAAGTATGACAGGTGTACTGTTATAGGTCTATATTAGAATAGTTATTTGTGATACAAGTGCGCAAAATAGGTGATTGTGTGCGAATGTGAATTTTGCAGCATAAGCTGCAGGCGAATGATGCAATCACACGAGTTACCAATCACCTACGCGCACGTGTATCACACGCTTTTTTTTGCAAAACCCGTCCGAAAAAGTTGAAAAAATATTTAAACAAAAAAGTTTGAAAAAAAATGTGGAAAAAAAATTTGATGAAAAAAATGTTCTGTAAAAAAATTTTGTGAGAAAAAATGTTTGAAAACAAAATTTTGTGAAAAAAATTGTGGGAAAAAAATGTTGGAAAAAAAGTTATTATAAAAAAATGTTGGCGTTTATGCTCGTTTGCCCCCAGGGGGGGGGGGGGCTGCGAAACCCTCAAAAAAACTTCAATCATTAAAACATTTGTTCAAGTTAAATATAAATTTATTTCAAGAACAACACCAGTGTTTAAAGTACCTCATCTCGAAAGTGCGATTGCGCAATTTTTTCATCAGTGTCTAAAGTAAGGCATCTTCAAACTGCGCATGCGCGAAAATTGTTTCGCGCAAAGTCTGCTCAAATAAGGTCCTTTAGGCACCATTTATGAGCATGAAAACGTCCACTTTTCAGGTGGGTGTTGCAAAAAATAATATGAGTTGCTGGCTGGTAATCAGAAGAGAGCACTGTTTTTCTCGTATATATTTCTCAGTAACTTTGTTGAAAACTCGTAAAATGATATACAAATGAGATATGCATTGTTGTGGCTGAAGAATACGGCAAACATTACAAAAATTGCCTTAACCCCAATATACAGGAAATTCAATGTTATATATGTGGTAGACCAGTCTAGTATTAGGCATTTTTCTTACTGTATAATTTAAATTTTACTGAGACAATGTATACGGGTAAGTCGAAAAATTGTTATATTTATTTCTGTGATACAATCGTTTTTCTATTCACTGTTTGTAGAGTTAGTTGCGGTAGAGATTAGGATTAAGGATATTGCACCATTTTAAAGTTAAATATACTTTAAATGCTCCGTAAAATGTTTGAAAAATATGTGTAAGATGTATTCGTTTTATAATTCTCTAACTTACCAATAGTTTTACTTATATTAAATAATATATATAAGTCATTTAATTACGTGGCCCATCCCGCGCCCCAGTATACCTGATTCTTCCCGCCCTAGACATGGGACGATTTGAGCTAAGCACACTCTACACTTTTTTATTTTCGTTTCTAATTCCGTATATACTTTCTTCCTCGCTTTCTTCCAAAAAAATGTATATTCTTGGCTGGAAAATTCGACAATTTGGCGCAAAATGTAACTGTTTTCGGTTGAAGTTTGATCGTTTTAGTTTGAGAATTCGACCAGTTGGTTGAGAATTCAACTATTTGGTTAAAAATTCAATTATATTGTTGAAAATTCGCTAGAAAAGTTCTTGGTTGAAAATTCAAATTTCTTTTTAAAAAATTGTCTTTTTGGCTCAAAGATTCAACCATTTGTTAAAAAAATTAAACTGTGGTTGAAGTTTAATACTTTTTGTTTGAAAATTCGACCATTTGTTGCGAAAATTCATCTTTTTAGGTAGAAAATTCAACTACTTGCGATATAAAATTCAACTATTTTGTTGAAAAATCCTCTCTTTTAGCTTAATAGTTTAACTATTTTGGTTAAATGCAACTGTTTGGTCTCCAATTAATTTTTTTGTTTCATTTCAAAGAATTTGTTCCCAAATTATTCTCCTATTTTCGTGAAAGTCATCCTATTTCTCCTGTTTTGAGACCTTTTTGGGCTGTGAAGAAAACGTGTTCAAAATAGCATGACGAAGTTTTTGAACGGCCCTTGAATGAGAAGAATTGATCATTCAAGTGGTTAGTAGAATAAAAATGTAAAGCAAAAAATCACAAAAGGCTATATTAAGCCATAATTCCCATTAAAATGCTGTTTATTTAAGTGTAGAAGACAGATTGCAAAATAAAATGTGTCTAATTTCAAAACCTTGTTTCACTATACCATACGAATTGATTTTCTAATCTGAATATTATTTCAACCTGTAAACATGATCTGTTTCAAAATTCAAGAAAATCTAAATGTATTTGAATTTTTGAATTTTTAAAAATATTGGTATTTTCTTCATGGTACTAACTTCTTCCGGAGGTAGATCGTAACATTCTGCAATTTTTTGGTATAGTTCTCGGACGTTACTGAAACCGGAAATCAGGCCCGTTGGACTTCCATGGGCCAGCTGACAGTGAAAAACTAGTGGATTCTTGTCGTTCGCTGAACTGTCTCGAGAATTATTTTGTTTGGTTGCACTTCCATTTATTTGATTCTCGACTTGGCAGGATCCATTGCTGATTTTTTCTGTAGCTGAGGATCTCGGTGAAACTTTAGGTTTGAAGAGAGGCATTCCTAGAAAAAAAGCTTATTTAATTACATACTCTCTTAAAAACGCAGTAAATAATAACTAAATGACATATAATTTGCAGTATGAATTGTTTTCGAAAATATCAATTTCATATCGGAAAATGAGAACGATACTCTGAGTATTTTGATATTCTATTCTTCGACACCTGCTCTTTAAACAATGGATCTATATCAACACCAGTGTTGGGTAAGTTACTTTGTTTTAGTAACTATTACTAACAGTTACGTTACTTAGCGAAAAAATGTAACTGTAGCTACTTACAGTTACTGATAGATAAAGTAAATTCAAGTTACCTAAAAAGTTACTTTTTCACTTCCTTAATTTTATAATTTAAAAATCAAAATAAGAGGATAATTCATAATAATTTCATTTAAAAAAATAGGCATTAGTTGAGGTAAATAAGAAATACACAATATATTTCGGCAAGTGAACAACAATATATATTTAGACTCAAATTCAAATTAACAGACATGCCATTCAGAATATCCTACGGTATCAGACTCTGAACGGGTTTTCTTTTCTGCATGATTCGAAAGGATCGCCAGAATTGCTTGTTTCGTTGACTTCATTTTTATCAGCCATTAAAAATTATTTTTTATATTGAATTTCAAGTTAAAATCACGACTCATGTATTTAATTTTAGCAAGTCTATTCTCCCGTTTCACGGTACTATGCAAATCATGACTTTCGACTGATAAAATAGTTGAAAAATACTAAAATGTTTCACATTTGGGACAAAACACGATTCAAGTTGAAACGTTTTAAAATCATAACATTTCAAGGAGAAATATTGCATTTTCAACAAAATAGATGTCTTTTTAACACACTAGTTGAATTTTCAACCAAAAAGATGAATTTTCAATGTTGAATTTCCAACCTAGAAAGATTTTTCAGTCAGCACATTTTTCAACCAAACAGTTGTATTTTAACACAAAAAATATGACATTTTTTTACCGCAAGAAATGAATTTTCTACCGAAAAAGAACACTTTTGAACAAAAGAGTTGAATTTTCAAGCCAAAAGAAATAATTTGCAACAAAAAAGTTACTTTTACACAAATAATTGAACTTTCTACAAAATTAATTAAATCCGTAACAAAATTTTCAAATAAATGGTTGAATATTCATACTGAAAATATTAATTTTCTACAAAACAGTTAATTTTCAACAAATTGGTTGATTTTTCTATAATTTTCAAACAAAAAAATTTAAGTTTCAGCCAAATAGTTGAATTTTCTACTAAAACGTTTGAATTAAAAAAAAAGAATTTGAAATAAAATACATTTTCAAGTAGAATTATGAATCTTCAACCAAACGACTGAATTTTAACAAAGTAGCTCAAGTTGCAACCAAGTATTAGTTGACTTTTCAACAAAAATGTTCATTATTTTTCAATCAACTAGTTGAACTTTCTACCAAAATAGTGGAATTTTTAACACAATACATGAATTTTCAACCAAAATAGATGAATTCTCAACGAAAAATATAATAGTTGATATTATTCCAACCAAAAAGGATTATAGTTTGAAATCCAACACAGTTAAATTCAATAAAAAAAGATGAATTTTCAACGAAATAAGCTGAATCTTCAACCAAATCAGATTAATTTTCTACCTAAAGAGTTGAATTTTCATCAACAAAGAAATGAGATTTTTTACTGCAAGAGAAAAACTTTGAAACGAAAATGCCGAATTTTGAAACAAGAAAGAAAAAAATATATTGCAACTTCAAGATGAATTCTCAAAAAAGAGTTTAGTTTTTTAGCTAAGAAGTAGAATGTTTTAGAAAATATTTGACTTTTAAGCCCGAAAAGATGAATTTGCAACAAAAAGGTTGAATTTTTAACCAATAGCGGAATTTTCGATCTACGGAGATGAATCTTTAAAGAAATCATCGACTTTTCAAACAAAAAAGATTAAACTTCAACCAAAAACAGTTGCATTATCAACCAAATATTTCAATTTTCAAGCTAAAAAGACGAATCTTTAAGAAGACGTTAAATTTTCAACTGAAAAAAGATAAATTTCCATCTAAAAAGATTACTTTTCTACACAAAAATTATCAAAATCTGAACGGATGAATTTTTCATCCAAAAAGACGATCGTTCAACAAAACAGTTGAATTTTCGACCAAAACAGATGAATTCTGAACCTAAAATATAATAGTCGATTTTTCAATTCATAATAATGAACTTACACCCATAAAAGGTGAATTTTCAACAAAAAATATTACTTTTTTACCAAAAGATGAATTTTCAATCCAAAAGGATGAATTTTCTATCCAAAAAGACGAATGTTCAATAACAAAACAGTTGAATTTTCGACCAAAAAATATGACTTTTTAACAAAATAGTTGAACTTTTAACAAAATAATTACATTTTTCATCAAACAGTAGAATTTTTAACCAAAATATATTAATTCTGAACTGAAAATATAATAGTAGACTTTTCAATAAAAAAATAATTAACTTACAGTGAAAAATAGTTGGATTTTCATATTGGGTTCTATAATTCAGTTCTCCAGGATCACAAATATAGATTTTAAATTTTCGATAGGAAATCATACTTTAATCTGTATTGTTTTTGGTAAAATTATACTTTTATGTCCCTGAAATGGCCGGGAGTGGGTAAATTTTAGATTTGAAGATAAAATATATAACACATGAGCTCATGGCACTCTGCAACTTCAAATCATTGTTTCTCGAAAATCTGTTTTTCAATTTATTTACGAAACAATTAGAGTATCCCTAAATTATAACTTTATTATGCCAAATATTGGTAATTAATCATATAAATTTAGGTTAACTAAGTAATTACTGTGTGAAATATTTCAGAGAGGAAGACGATATACTCATTGCAAAAGTAAAAACAAATCTGTAAAACACCCTGTTTTCATGAAAATTCCCGGCTTTTTCCCGCTGTTCAAAATTCCAGGCTAATTCCCGTTTTTCGCGGTCAGTGTTGTGTACACTCAGAAAATCAATTTTGTTCCTTCCACGAAATCTTTTGGTTGATTAAACAAAATTAAGTGAAAATTTGCGTTAAGACAACCAAATTTTACTCATAAAAAATGGTTGGCTCAACCGAATGTTTTGTTGTCCACATAATAACAATATACTACATATATGGTTAAAGGAACACAAATCTTGTTGATCCAACCAAATATTTTTCCGAGTGTAAATGTAAGCAAGTGTTAAATATAACGAATCACGATTTCAGAATCTGAGAATTTGTTCTCACGCGGAACGTTGTATACCCGTTAGAATTTCCATATACAAAGTCGAATCGAGACGTGGGACGATCACGTTTCCAGTTTTCAGCTCTCCAGAAAAGAGGTGTTATTTCAATAGACAATTTTTAAATTTCATGAAAGAAGATAATATTTCACAGTAATAGATAAACAACATTAAATTACTGTGGAATAATCAGTGATTTCTAGACAATAAAATCAGGGATATAAGACGTTAAAAGTTAAATAGAAAAAATAGGTAGCAAAAGTCTAAATTCAGAATGAATATATTATTTTCTAAACTAAACAGTTAGTTTTAATGCTTTGTAAGCATTAAAGTTCCTCTTTAATGTTACAAATTTAACTCTAACAATAAAATTCTTGTAGAAATTAAAAAAAATATATATATATATATATATTTCGGTTTCGGTTTCGATTCCCTTGGAATAGAACCGAAGGGCTTATGACAAAGCCACCGAACGCGTCCTCGGGTTGCGGATAGAGGGTCCCCGTACCAAGGGTTTCTGCTGAATATGGATACAATAATTAATAAGCAGTCGCGGACAATTGTCCAGGGATGGTCCCGAAGGAATAACCCCTAAGCGAAGGTGTGAGAACCGTGCCGAAAGCTGCATGGCACCTGGGTGAGGTGTCTTTAACGGTGACTCTGGGATATCGGGCGATGTCTCAGAGTAATAGCCTTATCCTTGCACGCGGGGCTCTACAAGGATGGACGAACCCTTTCCCTAGCTGCTCGTGGGAACAACAATGAAACCAACAAACCACCAAAATGTTGTAGATGCGGTTCAAAACGATCGAACGCGCAGAGCACCCGACAATGGATCGGCAAACAATGCCGATCATCCTAGAGTTCGGGGTGCTGAAAATAATTTAAATGAAAACACAACGACGAACTGGCGAAACGCCCACATTGAGTGGACGGATCAACTTAAGAATGATGTGCTAGACTGCTACGATGCCAGTATTATCCCTGTTCGTGGAGGCTTTATGGCGCGTATGCATACTCTGTGGTGCCAGAAACACCCAGAGCTTCAACACGTTTCGCATCAGTCTTTGCGAAATCAAGCCGACTACCTCCGCAAAAATGGATATGTACGCGGAGCGCTTCCTCAACCGCTGCTTGAACAAGCTGCAGACGAAGATGAAACGACATTAAGACCAACCGCAGAAAGCAGGCACCTACTTGAAGATGATGGCAATTTCAGTACAAGGAGGAACATCAACATGCAAGTTCCTCTTAAGCCCCAAGATCTGGCTGAAATGGATGCCTCCCTTCGTGGAGATATCTCGCAAGAGTCCGACCTCTGGACTATCAATTGCTCAGTTTATGGTGCTGCGAGAGCTTTGGCTGATTCAAATCGAAGGCTCAAACCGACGATGGATCAAAAGACAAGAAGACGCTTGCATCAACTGAACAAGAAAATTGGATGGGCAAGACAGAATGCGTCCCGTGTTCAATGTGTGATTGACTACATAACATCTGGTAGACCGTTCACGGAAAGGGTTCGAAAGTTCGCCCAAGAACTAAGGACCTTGAATCACACACTAAACAAGTCAAAGCTGCTGACAATCAAGCAGCATATTGTTGACAAAATAAGGCTGTTATCTGACGCAAGGAGGAGGATACAGAAGAGGGATAGATGGATCAGGGAGAATCAACAGTTTCTCGCTGACCCATCGTGCCTCTTCAGTGATCCCCCTGTTTTTGTAAAAAATCCACCCAAGCCCAAGGAGGTAGAGACTTTTTGGAGAGAGGTGTACAAGATCCCGAAAACACTAGAGTTGAAGGAAGATACTGACAATATCATCCGCTTCAAGGAGTTTTGCGACAGCCTCATAAATCTGAGGAGGAGTGCCCATCAGTCACTGCCGAAGAGGTGAAAAAAGCACTTAGAGGCACGAAGAACTTTTCCGGTGCTGGACCAGATTGTATCAAGAACTTTTGGTGGAAGAAGTTTACTTCTACACACCAACATTTGGCCCGCATATTCACCTCATATTTAAAGTCGGAGATGCCCATTCCGCAGTGGCTAGTGTTAGGACGCACTATACTCCTACCGAAAAAAGGCGACTTGTCCAAACCAGAGAATTACAGGCCAATAACTTGTTTGAACACACTGTATAAGATTTTTACAGCTATCCTAAACAACAGGATTGTTCGACGAATTGAGCCTGTATGGCGAGAGATGTACGAACAACGTGGCTCGAAAAAAGGTGTAGCAGGCTGTCGAGAGAACCTGCTGATTGACAGGTGTGTCTGTAAAGACGCTACAGTCCATCAGCGCGTCCTGTCAATGGCCTGGATTGACTACCGGAAAGCTTTTGATTCAACCTCTCATAGACTTATCATCTGTCTGTTGGAAAGCTTGAAGGTACATCCACACATAGTGAGATGCATAGAGAGATTGATGCCTCTTTGGAAAACTAGATTTACCATCTCATCTAGGAATTATCGTCTGACGACGAACAATGTCACCTTCCAGAGGGGCGTCTTTCAAGGGGATAGTATGAGCCCTTTGCTTTTTTGCATCACACTTTTGCCTCTATCTCTCGCACTACGAAATTCTCCTGGATACCTCTGTGGTGACACTAATCAGCGTGAGCATAAGGTCACTCATGTATTCTATATGGATGACCTGAAGATCTATGCCGCTGGTAAAAGCAAACTTCAAACTGCTTTAAATATCGTCAAGAACTACACAGGAGAGATTGGGATGGACTTTGGTTTGGACAAGTGTGCCAAAATTCATTTGAAGAAAGGAAAGATTACTGGCGTTCCCAAGGACCCTGAGCTTGTGGATATAAGTGTTATTAGACACCTTAACACTGGAGAGACCTATACATACCTGGGCGTGCCTCAAAGCCGCATTCAGGACGTAACATCAGTGAAGGAGTCTCTCCGAAGCAGATACAAGCATCTTCTTCGACAGATTTGGTCTTCCAATCTGTCGGCGTTGAACAAGGTATCTGCGACTAACATGCTTGCCGTCCCGGTTCTACTCTACTCGTTTGGGGTGGTTCAATGGACGAAGAACGAGCTTAAGGCCCTTGATGTCACCACGCGTAAGATCATGCATATGCATAAAAGCTTGCATATCAATTCGTCAGTTCCGCGATTATACATTTCACGCCAGCAAGGCGGACGCGGACTTCTGAATCTCCAGTGTCTTCATAACCGAATTGTTTTAAGTACAGCTTACATCGTTGCGAATGGCAGAGATCCTCTCCTAAAGATGGTCAGAAACCACGAGATGATTGGCGAAGGGGCGTTCCTTTACAAAGCCGCGGAGCAAGCTGCCGAGACCCTTGGCCTGAATTTTAACATCAGAAGTGAGGAAAGTGCATTACTCCATCTAGATGCTTCACGTCTAAAAGCCGAAGTAAAGAAAGCAGAGGTTGGAAAATTTCACCAAGAGCTACTCGACAAGCAAATGCACGGAAACTTTCACAGAAATGTAGAAAAACAGTCCTTGTCGAAGGAGCAAACTTTTGCTTTCCTCAAATCATCAGGGCTCAATTCAGGTACAGAGGGCTTTATTTTCGCATGCCAGGACGGTGTAATCTCCACCTTAGCATACCGCGCCCGCATTTTATGTCAAGAAGTTCCCAGTGATAGGTGCAGAGCGTGTCATGCACACGCTGAGTACCTAGAACACATACTATCGGGGTGTCCGACCCACGCAGGAACAACGTATATCTATAGACATAATGCGGCCCTAAGAGTACTTTATTACCACCTTTTTCGCTCTTACGGTGCTGGTCGCGACCCTGCCCTGCCGAACGCTCCAAGGGAAATAGAGTCAATTGTCCGAAACGAGAAGTGCCAGATTTTCTGGAACTATGATTTTCGGGCAGCAGTCTCCGTTGCGCACTCGAGGCCTGACATTGTTCTCCAAGACTTCGAGAAACGAACTATATTCGTGATCGAATTCTCGGCTCCATCCGAATACAACATCACTGCAAAGGAGAAAGAAAAAGAGGAGAGATATCAAGACCTTAAAAGAGAGCTGCGTCGACTGTACCTAAAATATTCGGTACGAGTAATTGACCTTGTGATAGGTGCTCTCGGAGGTGTGAAATTATCGCTGGTTCGTAACCTTAAAGCCATACCCGCGTGCCAAACATATGCCAAGGCTCTTGCGAGATGGATGCAGAAAGCTGTCATCCTTGGGTCGCTTCGTGTCCTCAAGACACACGAGGGTTTCGCCGGCCTGTCGTTGTGATTTCGTCGTGCCCTGTGACCACCCATCTCACGGATGTGAGACGTGGCCATAGGTGTATTTTAGCGCGGTTCTACTGGGGGCCATTGACATTTTTTCCAGATGGCAGTTGCTCTTAGTGGTACCCTGCGGTGGTTGTTTAACTTTTTTTTTTAATTATATATCGCTGATCGAGAATCATATATATAATCATATATATATCATATATATCATATATATCATATATATATCATATATATATAATCATATATCGAGAATCGCTGGACACCCTGTAGGAAATGTTGACTTTTGCTTGAATTTTAGTTCAACAAAAAAATTTCCCGTCATTTTCTAGTATATGTTCCTCATATTTATTGTGAATTAATTCCCGAACGCAATAGTTTAATCAAAAAATCTCCCGTGTTTTTGCTTTTTAGGAAATGTTTATTTACTGTTTGGCTCTTCAAAGTTTGTTAAAACTCGAACAGTTTAATCAAAAAATGTCCCGTGGTATATATATATATATATAGGTATATATGCTCGAACATTCGAAAACGATCGAATTTAGACAAGCGCAAATTGACAATTTGTCAGAAGGTGGCTTTTTGTCAAAGAGACCGAATTATAATTTGTTTGTAATTTCGAACCTGCAGGTCAATAGTTCGAAAGAAAATTATTTTAAAAATGCACAGATTTTACTCCAAAAATGGCTAAACTTAAAACTTTTACAAATATTTTACTAGAAAAATTCGTCTATTAAAATTGTATCGTTCTCAAAAACATTTTTTTTAGATTTAGCTAAATGCCTAGTATTTTGCAGATCAGAACTACTGAAGCAAAAGTTTTATACCTATGAATTTGACAGATTCACAATTTTGCATATACAGGATGTTTGGGGGTTGTTTAAACATCCCCTAAACATACAAGAAAGGAAATTTACATTTCCTACAAACTAAAACCACCGAATGTTTATTTATTAAATAATTAGGAACGGAAATCACTTCACAATACATTTGAGAAAAATCCCCTAACAAAAAAAGTGTATGAATTCATTTTATGGGTTGTTTTATCACCCCTTAAAGATTCAGGTAAGGAAATTGATTTTTCCTAACATCCAAAATCACAAGAGATTTCGATTAACCCATTAGGTAGTATAAGAAAATCAATATTTCCCAAAAAGAACAACCACGGGACATTTTTTGATTAAACTGTTCGAGTTTTAACAAACTTTGAAGAGCCAAACAGTAAATCAACATTTCCTAAAAAGCAAAAACACGGGAGATTTTTTGATTAAACTATTGCGTTCGGGAATTAATTCACAATAAATATGAGGAACATATACTAGAAAATGACGGGAAATTTTTTTGTTGAACTAAGATTCAAGCAAAAGTCAACATTTCCTACAGGGTGTCCAGCGATTCTCAGGAACAAAATTCAAGGATTTTTTCAGATTTTCCAGGTCATGAAATCAAGTTTTTCCAGGTTCCCTTTTTTACATCAAATAATTAAATAACCGTTTGTTATACATGCACAAAAATAAGTTGTTTAATTTTTTATTGGCCAACAATTTCTGAAGAAAGCATAACCATAAATAAACAAATTCTTGATTTTTTGCGAACATAAGTTGTCTTCGTGAAATCTTTGGAAATATTTCAAAAGCTTTGTACGGTCTTTGAAATCTTTGAAATCTTTTGAAATCTTTTGAAATCTTTGTGAATTATTTGAAACTTTTTGAAGTACTACTTAAAATCTTTGTGAAATATTGATATTTCTGTGAAATCTTTTGAAATCTTTTAAACTTTGTGTGAAACTCTGAAATCGTTTAAAATCTTTGAAATTTTCTGAAATCTTTTAAATCTTTTGTATTCGTTTGAAATCACTTGAATATTTGAAATTGTTGTGAAGCATTTTTGAAATCTTCAAAAATTTGAAATCGTTTTATTATTTGAAGTATTTTGAAATTCTTACGAATTCCTTTAATTATTTGTGAAATCTTTTGTATTCGTTTCAAAACATTGGAATATTTTAAATCTTTGTGAAATGTTTTCAAATCTTTGAAATCTGGTGCACTGTTCCCTTTTTAAATCTTTATGAAAATTTTATGAAATCTTTGAAATATTTGTGAAAACTTTCTTAAATCTTTTGTAATCATTTGAAAAAAAAAAAAAAAAAAAATTGATTAGCATTTCGAACTCGAAAGTTCATTGCCTCACTACCCGATTCGGGTAGTGTTTCTAGGTGGATAAATACTACCAGTGTGGGTCCACCACACCCACGACGGGTCAACAACACGCAGTATTCCCCGAACGGTCACCCATCCAAGTACTAACCGCGCCCAACACTGCTTAACTTCAGTGATCTAACGGGAACTGGTGTTTTCAGCGTGGTATCGCCGTTGACGAGCGTTGAGCGTGGTATCATTTGAAAACATTAAAAAATTTAAATTTTGTGTGGAATATTTTGAAATCTTCTAAAAAATTTTGAAATCGTTTAAAGTCTTTGAAGTATTTTGAAATCTTTGAAATTCTTGTATTATTTTGAAATCTTTATGAAACTTTTATGAACTTTTTTAACATTTTTGAAATCTTTCTGGAATATTTTGTATTTATTTAAAATCTTTTGAAATCGTTTCAAATCTTTGAAATGTTTTGAATTCGTTTCAAATATTTGAAATGTTTTGAAATCTCAGAAATCTGGTTTACTTATACCCTTTTTAAAATCATTAAAATCTTTAAAATCTAGCGTGCACGCCATTTTTGAATACATGAAATCTTTTGAAATATTTGAGGAATCTTTCTTAAATCTTTGTTTGTGAAATCTTCTGAATTCGTTAAAATCATTAAATTATTTGAAAGCTTTTTGAAATCTTTTAAAATATTTTGAAACTTGTTAAAATCGTTTGAAATCTTTGAAATCTTTTAAATGTTTCGAAATCTTTGAAATCTGGGGTACTGTACCCTTTTTCAAATCTTTAAAATCTTCCAAATATGTTGAAAGTTTTTAAATCTTTGTCAAATTGATGTGAAATCATTGTAATGTGGTGTTCACGCCTTTTTTATAATCTTCGAAATCCGTGAAATGTTTGTGAAATGTTAAAAAACCTTTTAAATATTTAAGAATCTTTTTGAATATTTTAAAATCTTTGAAATCTTTTGAAATCTTTTGAAAAGTTTAGAAATATGGCCATGGCTCATTCTAATTCTGAAACTGAATTAATATCGAAATTTTTAACTAGTCATTTTTAAAACTTGGAAATTGAATATCACAAAAAAATGTACACATCAACATTCTACGTTACTGGAGAAGAAATTGCAAACTTATCGTATTATTCACAATATTAAAGTCTGTTTATTGCGATCTATGAAATAACTAATACAGTATATAAAAAAATGCCTGGAAATCTCTCAATTTGTTCTGCAATGAACAAAAAATAAATTACACCATGATAAATAAAAAACTTTGCAGTAGCAAGATTTCTTTTAAGATTTAAATCAGTCTTCGCATTTCAATCAAATAACTATTTTAAAAGCAAAAAAAATAAAACTCGACGTTCTCGTGAAAAAAATTCAAGCAGATTTCCAAGTTTTCAAGGTTTAACAAAATTCAAGAAGAATTCCAGATTTTCAAGGTTTTCTAGGTCGCTGGACACCCTGTTCCTAGCAGCCAAAATCACAGGAGATTTCTTGAATTAACTATGCGGGACAGAAATAAAATCAAGTCTTTAAATTCATTTTAAGAGTTTTTAAACTACTTACCCAGCTTGGATATGTTTCCCCAGTTTATGACTAATCAATTTCCGACCCTAATATTGAAATCAAAAATTATCCCGTGTTTTTGATTTTTCGGAAATGTCGATTTCCTTGCTTGAATGTTCAGGGGATGTTAAAACAACCTCCAAAAATTCTGTTCATGTACAAAACTTTTATTTCTGCAGATATAATCTAAAAAAAAAAAAAAAAAATTAGACCAATCTATCAGAAAATTATTGAAAAGGAAACAATTTCAATAACAGACGAATTTCTTTAGTAAAATACTTGTAAAAATTTGAAGTTTCTCAATTTTTATAGTAAAAACCGTCCATTTTTCTGATAATCTCCTTTCAAATTATTGATCTGTAGGTATCAAATTATAAAAAAATATATGTAATAATTATATATTTTTACAAAAAGTCACTTTCTGTATATTTGGTGCATGTTACTTTGGCCTTTATCAATTATCCATGGAGTTTAAATTTTGATTTCAATTTGTAAAATTTTCATAAATAGACTTCGGAAATCGTGTGAGCGAGCGATTTAAAAACATTACAATATTGCACAAGAGTTTTTCAGTATAAAGATTTCTTTTTATTTATGACAGTAGTTCATTCAGTGAAATCTCTTGCCAAACATGACAAAACTGACAAAACATCTCCATGATTCAAACCAATTTGAATCAACATTGACTCAAAATTTATACAAAAGTCTACTCTCTGAATTTTAATCAAATAAAAATAATTAATTTAACAGTAAAAATCAGTCGGTGTTTCAGACAAATTTCACTAACTAAATAAGTTTTAATCAATTGTCTTACGATATTCAACTGAAAAATCAGTTTCAATTAAGTTTCAGTAAGTTTTTTGCTGGCGGATTATTTAATAGGTTTTTCAAAATTTTAATACTTTAGCGGACTAAAATAGTGTTCTAGAATAAATTAACTGCTGCTGGGCTTTTTTTTCACAAATATAATTAATATAATATAACAATAAGATATTAAGATCCGAGAAATAGTCAATACAATCTATAAATACAATTTTGTCGACAAAAGGACATGATGTGAAACGAGGGATTCACTGACCGAATTACTCAATTTAATTGATCCAGTTGACACTTTGAGCGCATAAGCATAAATATTTGTCAGATTTATTATTAAAATTCAGAACGAAGCTAATTTGACACTATTAGAATGCGGCAGTACTTGCACTAATATTTTATTATATTTTGTAATACTATTATATACAGATACTAAGAAGAATCAATCTGCCTATATGGTTTTCATTTCATTTTACAGATCACTGAATACTGTCATCTAATTATTATTGTTACAAGAATAATCAGTTCTTGTATAATAATTAAAAGACCAATTCAACCAGTCTCTTCATTGGCAATTTAACATCTTCCTGGAATATGAGGCAAAATTACTCATCTCGTCCCCATGTGAATTAAATTCAATCCAGCTACCGTAAATTGTACTTTCTCCAGAGAAGCATTTACTTTCACAAGTATTCCTTCAAAAGTGATAATAAATACTGCAAATATAATTGAAAATTTCTATTATTTAAAAAAAACTTTAAAAAAATAATATCTAACAAAAGTCATCTTGTTTATAACAGAATTGAACTAAAAGCCTTAAAATGAGAAAAGTATGTTTACAAACATCAGTGTGATCAGCTCATTAGAGACTATTATCCTATAAAAAAATATTTAAGTCACATTCAAGTTGAATTTCAAAATTTTGTATTTCAATTAATATTGTTATTGTATAACTTATTGAAGAAATAGTATATTTTCTTAAAGGAACGAAATTTATTTTTAATTTGTAGATATAGCATTTTTTTATTTCAGACAAATAAAAAAATTGTTACTGCAGTTGCAGAAAATAAATGTAAAGAAAAAAGGAGACAAATTGTTTGGTTGTGAGAACAAAACGATATGGTTGCTACATAAACTATATTAGAAACAAAATTTTTTAGCAACCAAATATTGGGTTGTCCAAACCAAATACTTTTCTCAGTATACAGAATTCTTCTTGAGATACCATTTTTGAACTGATTTCAAATCATTTTTACAATTTGATAAGGAAATGCACATATTGAGCTGGTACGTAAGAAAATGAGAACGTGATAAGTTAGAGGAAACATGTAACTCTTATCTGCAGTTATGCCCATTTAGTCAGAAAAAACTGAAATAATCTTATGAAGACGAAATCGTCGTATCAGTAACTTCATCGTACTGACTTTAAATACTTCAGATATCTTAACAGGTGCACCAATCAGAGAACTCGGAATATATATTGCTCTAAATTTTAATTCCGATTTTAATGTAGATCATATATTACATGATCAAAACGTTCTACTATAGTTTTTCATTAAACATTTTGGTAAAGATCTAATACATGCCATTTTTAGAACAACCTTTTGCATAACATTTAAAAAATCTAGAATATAATAAAAACTGGGCCCGAATCGACTAGAAGGCTTTAAAAAAGGCACATTAGTCACATAAAATTACAAAGAAAGTCACATGGAATTTCGAAAAAAGTCAACAAAATGTCGCATCAAATTTTTTAAAATAAGGAAAAAAACAGTATCAGATACTGAAAGAAAGAAATTATAACTTTATTTATTAAGGAATATAGGGTACATCATTTTCATTCATTTTCAAATATTCTTTACACAGTCGAAATAAACTGTAAAGTTAAAACAATTTTTTGAGAATAGTCATTCAGCTTGCAGGGTTCTGAATCTGGGTTAAAAATATTTCTCTATGCATTTTTAAACTTGTCAACTTGGATTATGTTCAAATGAAAGAAGTTTATAATTTAGATGAATTGTAAACAACAACTAAAGTTATAAATTTGAGACTGTATAATTTGAATATTATAAAATTATTCCCTTTTTAATATTTCGGGCTTCACAGCCCACAATGCTTCCGAATGAGGAAATAAGGTGGGTTTTCACGAAAAGAAGGGAATCATTGGAGAATAAATGCTTTTCAATAAAGTTAATGTAGATACGATATTGAATTGTAAATTCCCAATATTTCAATTCAAAATATATTGCATTTTGAAGAAGAGACGAATTTTCAACTAATAGAAGAATTTTTAACAGTATAGTCATTCAGTTTGAAGGATTCTGAATCTGGATTAAAATATTTCTCTATTAATTGTTAAACTTGTCAATTTGGATTATTTTCAAATAAGAGAAGTTTGTAATTTACAATAATTGTGAATAACAAGAAAGGCTTTAAATTTGATATTGTATAATTTCAATATCATAAAATTATTAATTTTTTAATAATTCAGACTTCACAGCCCAGAATACTCTCGAATGGGGAAATAAGGTAGGTCTTCACGAAAATAAGGGAATCATAGGAGAATAAATGCTTTTAAATAAAATTACTGTAGATAAAATATTGAATTTTAAACTCCTAAGATCTCAAGTGGAAATACATTGCATTTTCAACAAAGGTGGTTGAATTTTCAACCCAAAGACGAATTTTCAACCAAACAGTTGAGTTTTCAAGTTAAAAATCGAATATTTGAGAAAACTGTCGATTTTAAATCTAAAAGAGAAATTTTCAGTCATGAAAGGTGAATTTTTAATCGAATAGTTTAATTTAAAAAAATTAAACAAACACTTGTATTCGGGGCATTGTTTCTCAAGTGTACCCATGAAAAATTGAAGTCCGATCGAAGTCAAACTTGGTCATCATGCTGGTCATAATGTTGCGCTATATTCATGATGGATATCGTCTATTTCGGTGATTTTCTAATGACGATAAAAAAATTCGTCCAGTATAGTTTCAAAAGGTTTTTTTATGCCCTTTCCATTGTCATAAGTATTTAAAAAGAAATAAATATTTGCCCTTCAAAAATGAAGGTCAAATATAAATTGAACTTTTTTCATAGAAGACGTCAAATGTTTTCTCAAGAAATTCTTATGGTCAATGAAAAGGGCGTGGAAAAACCTATCGGAACTATACTGGATAACATTTTTTTTTGACGACATTAGAAGATTAATTAAAAAGAAAAATCTCACTATTTAACCTCCAAGATCTTAAAGGGAAACCGCACCTTTTTTTAAGATGATAAAATGCAAAAAATATGCTTTTTTCTGAAAAAGTAAAATTTGTTTTATTTCCGAAAGTCAAATATTTTTTTCTCAAAAAACGCTGATTATTATCAATGGAAGGCACGTGAAAAAACGTGATTTGTTTCGAAAAAGTAAAAAAAGTCGCACGATCCGAGCCCTCTAAAAAGAAAATTCACTTTCAGAATATGAAATTTACACTAATTAGTCAAATTGGAAATAACTATTTAGAGTGACACACTTGAAAAAAATGCTCCTTAATTACTAGAACTTTCCAAATCGCCCATAGTGAATAAGTTACATAAAACATGTGACGAAAGCTTTGCAAGAGTATATTGTAAAATTTCCCTGACATTTTAGAGTAATTTTTTCCCTGGTTGAGTGCAACCCGTTGGGACGCAGAATGTAACACGTCACTCGTTGGCAACAATACAATCACCTGTAACCTGTGCATAACTGTATATATCCAACCTGTACCTATTCGAAATCTTCTTTTCACTCGAGCTCTGAAGAAATTATCCACTTGTAATAATCTCGATTATATTACAAATTCCGTTCGACAAATTACACTTTTTTTCACACATAGATCACGATACCAACTGCGCATGAACTCAAGTTTTTATCACAACAGTGACGAATCGGTATTTTTTTGCCACAATATATAATGTAGTTTCTGATATAGAATCAGAATTCAGAATCGTCTTCTACAATCTCAACACCCTCAATTACTCATCCCACTTTTTGTTTAAATTAAATCTGAGTGTGATTGAAAACTGTTTTTTACAGAGAATTTTAGTTTAAATCACGAAGTTTAAAAGTCGGCTTGTGATATTTAAACGGCAATCAGTCGTTGCCCTGCAAAAGTAGGATGGATGTAGTATGATAGGAATGAAAAATATACACACCGGTAATCAGTTCACGGGGCCAACTGCACTTATACTGTTTCCAAGAACACTATAGAAAGTAGTTTCATTTGACTGACTTTAATTGATTAATTAAATATTGCTTGGAAGATTGTTAAAGTTTCAACCGAAATACAAACACCTGTAGCTTGCGGTCACAGGCGGCAGCGATTATTTATCATCATAACCCATTGAAACGCGCGGTCGGACTGTGTTGGTCTTCCGCAGACAATGAGTCCGACCCCCCCTAGCCAATGGCGTAGTCTGGTATATTTTCCTAAAAAGATTGACCTTATTAGCTCACCACCGCCCCTTTTGTAGAGATTACAAAAATTGGAATAAAACGTTTGGTTGCTCTAGTCACAACTTTTTCAGGGTGGCCGCTAAAAAAGCAAGAACAAAATTCGAGGTCATTTTTCTGCTTGAAAAAATTTGCCCCAAGCATTAAAATTGAAAAATTCAAGCTTCAGGGTGGCTGAAAATCTTCATTTTCAAAATTACCTGACTTTTCCCTGACGATTAATATTCAAAGACCAGCGTTTGAATCAAGTAACCTTTTTAACATACAGCACTGAAACCTCGATTTGTGTATATTTT
>CAKNXH010057688.1:0-78489 GCA_932178445.1 Andricus quercusramuli
AATAATGAATAATAAATAATAAATAATAAATAATAAATAATAAATAATAAATAATAAATAATAAATAATAAATAATAAATAATAAATAATAAATAATAAATAATGAATAATGAATAATGAATGATGAATGATGAATAATAAATAAATACTAATAATAAATACTAACTTTCAGAACCCATTTTATCTTTAAAAAACATAATTTCGTACTAAAATAATAAAAAAGGCTATTATTCGTTATTATTAGCTTTATTGTGGATTGCAAATTTAAGCTATACATATTTTTTTATCCATAAATTTTTGTGGGAGATCTCGTCACCAAACTTCCAACTCATGGACCCACTTCAAATTTGGAAAAAAATGTTTGCCCTGCCCTAGTGAATATAATTTCTGTTTTAATAGTGCACAACATAAATCGTGTGACTTTTTATGGTGAACGAAATAATCAATATGTAAAATATGATGAATGGGTCATGGTGATCGGATGTGGGTCGTTGTCGGTGCATTTGCGGATTGGGGGTTAATCGTCATAGGAATAATGAAATTATAATTTGTTATCGAATGGAAACATAACTATTATTCAGTAGCTTCTACAATTATGGAATGATATATTAAGTGGGATATTCACATATGTATAACTGCGCATAAATGTAAGCGTGAATGCAGATATCTGCAGATACTGAGAATGTATAATGGTGACTATCCACATGAATATAATAGCATCTCTGTCACTGTTTAACTTTTAACACAGGCAACACAATCTCTAGCAGAGAGCTGTTTCTAGCGTTCCCGATAACTATCATAATTATGTTTCTTTTATGTACTTCTAATTTAAGCTCCTTTTCAAATTTTCTAATTATACTATTTAAAAAAATAATTTACTGGACAAACGTTACCTCTCATTGCTGCAGTTATGGTAATGAAAGTCTATAGGGCCTTTTTGTAATATGGCATATCAAATTTATCGTGCATAAATTACGTAACGCAATTTTCTAAAATTTCGACCCCCCCCCCCCCCCTATGTAATACTTTTTCCGACTTTCCGACTAAACTGTGATTTAACTTGAATGGTTGTTAACGTCATGCTACCAGTGATTCTTAAATCGGACAACTAATATGAATATGTGGAGAGTAGGCATGTTCTTTTCAGAAATAAGATAGGCATAAGTATTATAAAAAAAAGTTTTGATCATTATTTGATCACAGTAAAAACTATTGTTTGAAGTACTGAAGAATAATGTTTGTAAGAGCGGTATTACGTGCAAACATTCTCTTGAAATTCTAAGCTCTCTAACTTCTGGTACAAGTTAACTTTCACCAAATACTCCATAAGCCCGTAAACCACAAAAGATCAATACTTTAACTATAGAGATAAAAAAGTAATATGAGTATTAGGTTTTTACAAGATTATTCTTCTCCACAGAAATACTTAGCGATTTTTAAGTGAAAAACTTGATTCTAATAAATGGAGCAAGTCAATCATTCATAAGTCTTATTTGAATCATTTGCATAGAGTAGAACTAACCTAAACAACTCTGTGAAAATTGGGTAACGATAAATACAAAAATAGTTAGTAAAATTAATTCAATTTAGTAATACAAGCATTTCTGCCAAATTATTTCTACTTTAAGTATTCTAAAGTAACATGTTATTAGGTCAATTATTTTTAAATACAAAGTTTCTAAACCTAAAAATGCTGTCCGCGACTATTAGACACATGCTGACCGACCACTAAAATCTTGTCCGAGACCACTGGTGTTCTCTTAAGCATTTCGGAAAAACCTTTTTTTTACAAAATCCACTTCAACTTACAAATAAATGGCAAAAATAACCTTAAGAGTACGCAAACAGTTCAAAAATGGGAACATTTGTTAGAAAAAATGCAGAAATAACGGGTCTACAACAACTTAAATACGAGAGTAACGCTGTTTGTCCGACCACTGATACAGTTACCTATATATTGAAGAGTACGGAAGTTATGGTCATTGATATAATTTGAAAAATCTGTTTTGAACAGAAACATTTTTTTCATTAACATAACTCTAGGTTTATATATGAATAAAAAAGGCTCCTTGATCCGAAACACTTTGATTGATCTATTGAGATTTTTTTACTTCCTCTGTGAGGGAGCAAATATATTTGCTAATTAAGCGTATAATGAGTAAGCAAAGTGCTCATCAAAGGAGAACCATAAAATTGTAAATATAAACAAACTGGAAAAGTTTGAAGAGTCAGGGAAGTTCGAAAATAAAGTTTTGCGGCCACCCTCCTAAATTCTACTCCCAATTATCTAAACTCTAAAGTCCTGAAGCTGAGTGAGGATTAGGTTGAGAATATCGCTTCAGGACTTCTCGTTACGTGAATTAACAAGAGCGGCAGATTTTCTCCTCAATAATATATTCCATCCTAGCATCGTTAATAATTATTATTGCGGCTAACGTTACGCCCAACTTCACCATAGCCATTTTCAAATTTTGCACGGACAATGAGCCACGTTACGAGCACTCACGTTTTCAATAAAATCACTTTACGGCTTCTCATCAGGAAGCAACGAGGCTGCTCCCGTTCGATGTGAATTGCGACTCTCTTGAAATTAGTTTCCCAGAGTGATTCGACGAATTCATTTGATATCCATTCCTAGCGTGGATCCATTATCGATCACCGAAAATCCCAAGTGTACCTAGTGCTCACTAGGCAATTGGAGATACTTGAAGACCATAGGTCAAAGTTATCCCTACTGATGAGGGAAAGGAAAAACAAAATCTAGAAATAGTAAAGGTTAAAGTGTTCTCTGTGTTCCCTTTTGTAAGCTATGCACATTTTATTCGAATCTGGGTAATTTCATTTAAATTAAGAATTAAACTTTCGTACGTAAAAGAATTAACAGGCTCAATTCAATTGCTAAATTTTTTTTCTGAAAAATAAATACTGTCTGTACAGTTATGTTTTATCTCACACAACTTATTACGTAAAACAAAAGAAGAAAACTCAGATAATTTACACGAAAACATTTTTTTCCGAGTTATAGCTTTCTCATTTTTTTCTAATTTTAAAATTCTTTATTAAAGAAAGTAAAGTTTTCACAATAATGTTTACAGTTCGATATAGCTTTAAGGGAATCTCTATTAATTACATGAGGATGAGTTTTGAAATTTTAGACCCCTCCCCCTATTGTTAGGACATGTAAAATTTTTGTAACCCCGCTCTCTCGACTTTCTAAATTTGAATCTATGAGATTTCACTGGTTTTCAATGAAAATCCTCACTGATTGAAATCAGTGACCCACTTGTAGCTATTTGAATCAGTGAGATTTCATTGTGAATCACTGAAAATTCCTACTGATTTAATTAATTGACCCACTTCTCACTGATTCAAATTTAGAGAGTAAGATTCTATATTTTTTACTCAATAAATTCCCTATTATTTTTACTGTAAACGAGATTTGACAAAACTTGAAGGGATTTCGAAAGATTTTAAGTGTTTTGAAAGGATTTCAAGAGATTATAAAGGATTTTAAGATATTTCAAAGGACCACAAAGTATGTCGAAGAATTACAAAATTTTTAGGGAATTAAGCGAGATTTTAAAGCTTTTGAGGGACGCTATGAGATTTCTAGAGATTTCAAAAGATTTCAGGGGATTACACAGTGATTAAAAAAAATGTCAAGAGTTTGAAGAAATTACCTAGAACAATTTCAGAGAGAATCTAAAGTTTTTCAAGGGATATTACAAGGTTTTTGGGGTTTCAAGCAGTTTAATCAGACTACAAGCATTTTAAGATTTTTCAAGAGATACCGAAGGAATTCGACGAAATTTTAAGAATGTCAAGGGGCTTTAAAGAATTAGGAACGATTTTCGCCAATTTAAAAGGATTTTAAGGAATGGTAAGAGATTTGAAGAAATTTTAAGAGATTTTGAGACATTTCAAAAGAAGTCATGGGATTTTAAAGGATTTCAAGAGATACCGGAGTATTTTAACGGATTTTGAAGGATGTTAGGGGATTTTAAAGTGATTTCAAAGATTTCTAGAGATATGAAGCGATTTCATAAGGAGTTTATTTGTTCCATATTTTTACATGTTCATCACTAAATTTCATCTCATCTCTTTTATGAGACAAAAATTGGCGATTCAGGTTACTTATAATAACGAAGAATGTTTATTATAAATAATACATTTTTTCAAGTTAAAGAAAAAATCTGAAATAAGTGTCTGGCTATAAGAAACACATTTTCAATGAAAAGTGTTAAAAACTTGAAAAAAAACTAATAAAAATGTAGGAAATTAGTCCAGTGATTATCAATGAAAGTGAACGTAATTTTCATATTATTATTCAATTTTTAATATGAATTAGAAAAAAGAATGTTTATTTTTTCGCTACGAATTCAAAATGCTAAGTTTCTACATTATCTCGATTAAAGCTTTTTGAAATTTTTGTGCAATTCACATACATAGAATCTTGATGTTTCCATGGATGCTTTGTTTCTCAAGAAATTGTTCCTTTAAATTTTTGGTATCATCTGCAGCTTATTTAATATTGCTAATTTGAATTTTAATACAATGATAGAAAGTGAAGAGTTGGAGAACAATTCTTTAATAAGAATTATATTATAATTCTTTTCTCAGATACATGAACAAACTTTATAATTAACTTTGATTCTTTAGAACTGCCCAATTTCCAATTAACCAATTTATGTGCTACTTTGCGCCTATGCAGTATCTATGGATGCTTGACAAAAATATGATCTTTTTTAACAATGAGATTTTCGAAAACAAACAAAATTTCCAAACTCAATAAAATATATGTTTTTTTTCAATTAAGGGTAACCCTTTGAAAATTTGAAACTTGGAGATTAAGAAATGTATAGGTATCTGTGATCGAGGGGTCGTCCACTCTAGAATCGATTCTACGTGAGCATAATGATTCCGCCTGAGTCCAGCTGATTCTTCGTTGATTCTTCATCGATTCCTTCGTTTCTCGAACAAAATCTTTTGACGAGTGACTGATTCTGAATCGATTCTAAGTGAGGAAAATCACTGATTCCTCCAGTGAACGGCCCCTTGTCTGTGATTAATATGTATATTACACGTTGCTATAGAGGTCGCGTGACAGGACATGCGACTATGATGAAACAAAGAAATTCAAAACATTTTTTCCAAATATATGGAGAGCGTTACCGAACATTTTATAAAAAATATTACGCAAAATTAATGATCATTATCAACTTTTATTTGGAATCAACGTTGATAAATCGATTTTTAATTGTATTAAAATCTGCGTGAGTATTAAATTCACAATTTTGGGTTGCATTGTGAATATGTTATGAATCATTTTTTTTTAATCCTAAAATATCAATGCAGTGTGACCAGAAAAAAGGCTGGGAAATTGCCTGGACTGACTTTGAAGTCGTTTTCAAAATCTTCAACTCTAAAGTGTTGAACTCTATTCTTGATTTTTATCTTATTCAACTTATTTAAATGATGTCTACAGAGATAATTTTAGACGAAATTTATTATTCAAAAGGAAAGTGGAAAATGACTAGGATTTAAAGTGCGCAATTACATGTGTACGATTGTACATAAGCACAGATACGATACAGATATCATGATCGGGCTCTCGAGAATAATGCTGATTTACATATAATGGAGAATGAGAGTTAAGAAAGCATATCGCTATCTGCATGATACGATATTTATATATCTGCATTGAATGTCTCATAACTTTTTACTGCAGCTTATTGAGCTCAATTTTGGATATAAATAATTTCAAGTACTTTAATTATAATACAATGCATGATTCAGTATATCGCTTTCAGTTGTATAGATTCTTTTATTTTATTTTCGTAAATTTGACTCAGCTTTTTTCTTTTTATAATTTTGAGTATTTTAATCCCCGTTCAGTATTGTTTTACTCAGCAATATATTTTTAGTATTGTTTGTCGAAACGAGTCAATGGAAAATTAATTGGTCTTGTAAAATGTGCGTAAATGATGGGTTTATAAATCAAAACACGAATACGGTACATGTCGATTGTTCCCAAAACTCTATCAAGGGCGCTGTTAATTGGAATTGCACTGAATTCGAAAATCACACAAAGAACTGGCAACCAACAATTGTGCGAGCCTTTTGTTATCGCGTAGAGCATTATCGAGTAGGTATGCAAGCTCTACCTAGTCGACACTATCTCTACAATAAGACTCGCTGATTTTCCAGAAGAATTGGAAATTAGATCTCTTTCTTTAAGTAAATGATTTTAACAAGTCCTCAGAAAGTAGTATATTTATATAGCTTAAAAAATTTGTGCACAGACCTTTCAATATTATAGGTGAAAGTATCGACAACTGTAATTTGGTTATTGTGAATTCCATTTTGTTAAATTTCCTTCGGCTTTAACGATCACATTCTCATCACGTATCTCGTGCTTCGCACACGATTTTGTCAAAAATATGAACTTTTCTCCATTATGTTCAACACTTTTATATCAAATGTATATTACATTTATTTATATACCTCAGTCTGGGATTGCTTATTCAGATGTTGCAATATAAAGTACAAATTTTATTCATCATGATTAATTTAATATTTGTTTCTTATTTTGCATGAAATGTTATTTCCAACTACCCTAAAAAATGTATCATTTTAATACATTTATATTATTACAATTCCTAATTATCAGTGATTTTAGAGCATATACTTTATTATGCAAAAATACAAAAATACTGGATGGCCCTATTGTCTTGTTTTTATAATTGGAAAAAGTGCGCATCCTACAAGAACAGAATAATTTTGTTATTAAACATTTTATTGCATTTTCGGTCGTTTGTCCATTTATTTAATTTCTTTATTTTCAATGTCATTTTTTGCGATTTGAACTAAAAATACGCGTCTGGGCGTAAAGTGGTCTTGAGCAAATTTGTAGATATAATTCAAGCGACAAATTTTGTTGAATAAAATATTATTGTAGCTTGTGTCGTTTTTGCAAAAAGTTTATTTTTTTATTTTTATAACAAGAGTTTATAAACAATAGGTAGATTTTTTGTTTGTTCGAACAACTTTTGTCTTTTCATTTTTTTCGTACCTTGCGTCGTTTTTCCAAACGTTTAATTTTTTAATTTTTTATATTGTTTCTTACGATTAATAAAAAATCTACTTGTTCTATCCGAAAATTATTAATAACAAATTTGTAGATCCTTTTTAGGTGAACAACTTTTGTTTATTAATTTACTTTTTTGCCCTGTGTCGTTTTCCAAAAAATTTAATTTTGTCATCTTCAATGTTATTTTTTATGATTAAAAGAAAAAATGCCCTTGGCTGAAATCATATTTTCAATGAGCCCTTTTCTGGGACTTGGAATCATAACTTTTTCCCCGTATTTTTGAACCCCCATTATCACCCCCATAGTCATGGTGGCTAAAAATGTGTTTTATGGTTTTTATTTTTTTGTGACACATTTGTGTAATAGAAAAATCTGAAAAAAAATCAGTGAAGAACAAATAATTAGAATGCACCTAAAAATGTTTTTCCAGTGTTTTGGCGGGAAATTCAAATTTTTGAGAGAAATTCAAATTTTCGAAACAGTTTTTTGGTCAAAAAATTTTTGAGTACTGTTCCAAATTTTTCATGAATGAAAAGTCATCTCATGTTCTTCTCATGTGCTAACTTTTAGAACATTTTAAGATTTTTAATCAATCTGGATGGTAGTTCTTTTAAAGAAAAACTTTTACAGATGGCAGATACCCTGATTAAGAAGGAGTATTGGTAAGTATTGGATCCAGTAGTTTTTTACCGAAAATGTATTGGATTTCCAATACTTATTCGCAAAAAAAGTCTCAGATCCGATACTTAATAATACTTCTTTTTCATGAGGGTATTATGGATTTTTTTTATAGGTATTTTCAATGTTTCTGAATGGTTTAATTTTTAATTAGTGTGTGAAACGGAAATTTTTTATAAAAGTTTTGGATTAATCATCGTCGCTATCCACATTAATTACAGCTACCATTTTATGTTATACGAACAGTTTGCTCAATATTTCTGCTGGTCGAACGGATTTCGATAAGTATCGAGCATGTGATAGATAGTGAATCACAGCAGCAGCATGTGAGCATCAACCGATCGGACGATTAGCATTTGCGCACTGACAACAATATCGTTAAATTCCTTCGAAACCAATGGAATCAGGCGTGTATTCAGCAAAACACTTATGACGCCGACAATTCATATGACGTGACTGAACTTCTACTTTCAAAACGTTCGCGATTTCTTTAGCGTAGCAAATGTTAATTTTGTTGTTCTCGTCCACCAATTCAGCTAAATACGATACAGCTTGACTGATTTGATACGAACCCGTGAACAATATTTCGAGATCTTTGACGATCATTTCCGAAAAATCTCCCACATCCGATAAATGTTTGAAAGAAATCTTTCACCTACTCCATCGCTTTTCTAGAACTTCTTGAGCCAAAATATTCTCGGAATCATTAGTTGATTTCAAACGCGATACAATGGACTCGCAATTTTGCATTGAGCAAATGAGACGTTTTCCGAATTTTTTATTAGAAAAACATGCAATTTTACTATAATAGCCGATTTATTTGAGAGAACTAGCAATTTTGCATTTCGCAATTGAGACGTTTTCCGAATGTTTTATTAGAAAAACATGCAATTTTACTATGATAGCCGATTTATTTGAGAGAATCCAGTCATCCATTTTTTGTAGCAGATAGACTAAAACCTGCTTCATCAACTGTTTTCTGTATTATAATTTATATTGGGCTTTAACAATATGTGTAATTGAAAATTTTTCTCGGTATGTTTTTGCATTGAGTGGAAATGGTTCTTCGTAGGATATAAAGTTCTCATGCCAGCACTTATAAAGGATAACGTAACCAGCTAAATACAGCTGAATCTAATGACTCTCGCCGAGTAACGAAAATTCGTTGGGTTGTCTTAATTCCGATATGCAAAATTGCGAGTCCATGGTATCGCAATTGAAATCAACGAATGATTCCGACAATATTTTGGCTCAAGAAGTTCCAGGAAAATGATGGAGTAGGCGAAAGATTTCTTTCAAACATATATGTTCATCGGATGTGGGAGATTTTTCGGAAAACACCGTTAACGATCTCGAAATATTGTTCACGGGTTCGTATCAACTCAGTCAAGCTGTATCGTATTTAGCTGAATTGGTGAACAGTGACAACAAAATTAACATTTGCTGCGCTAAAGAAACCGCGAACATTCTGAGAGTAGAAGTTCAGTCACGGGATATGAATCCTCGGCGTTCTAAGTGTTCTGTTGAATACACGCCTGATTCCATTGGTTTCGAAGGAATTAAGCGATATTGTTGTGAGTGCGCAAATGCTAATCGTACGATCGGTTGCTGCCCACATGCTGCTGCTGTGATTTACTATCTATCTCATGCTCGATATTTGTCGATAATCGTTCAACCAGCAGAAATATTAAGCAAGCTGTTCGTACAACACAAAATGGTAGCTGTAATTAATGGGGATGGCGACGATGATTCATCCAAAACTTTTATGAAGGATTTTCGTTTCACACATTAACTAGAACATGCAGAAACATTAAAAAACACATCATTTATCATAAGTAATATTCAGAATTCAAATATTAATCCATAATACTCTCATGAAAAGGAAGTATTGGTAAGTATCAGATCTAAGACTTTTTCCGCGAATAAGTATTGAAAATCCAATAATTTTTCGGGAAAAAAGTACTGGATGCAATACTTACCAATACTTCTTCTTAATAAGGGTATCTGTCATCTGTGAAAGTTTTTATTTAAAAAAATTACCGTCCACATTGATTAAAAATCTGGAAAGTTCTGAAAGTTAGCACATGAGATGACCTTTCATTTATGAAAAATTTGGAACAGTACTCAACAAATTTTTGACCAAAAAAAATTTCAGAAAATTTGAACTTCTCTTAAAAATTTTAATTTCCCGTCAAAACACTGGACACTCATTTTTTTGGGTGTATTCTAATTATTTGTTTTTTACTAATTTTTTTCAGACTTTTCTATTACATTAATGTGTCACAAAAAAATAAAAACCATAAAACACATTTTTAGCCACCATGACTATGGGGGTGGTGATGGGGGTTCAAAAATCCTGGAAAGAAGTTATGATTCCAAGTACTAGAAAAGGACTCATTGAAAATCTGGTTCCAGCCAAGGGAATTTTTGACCTGCTTAACGGGCTAGGCCCTTTGTAGTTCTTTTTTGGATAAGTCACTTTTGTCAATTCATTTTTCTCATAGTTTAAAACAAAAACCAAGCATCCTATCCAAAAATAATCGGAAACAAATTTTGAGCTCTTTTTTGGGTGAACAACTTTTGTCTCATTATATTTTTTTCGTTGCTTGTGTCGTTTGTCCAAAAAATTTTAATTTTTATTTCTAATGCTGCTTTTTACGAATTTAAACAAAAACAACGCGTCCTATCAAAAAGTGATTCTCAACAAATTTGTAGATCTTTTTTCAATGCAAATTTTCGTCCGTTCTTTTTTTGTCGTATCTTGTATACTTTGACCACAAATGGAATTTTTAATCTTTCATTATTTTTTTGTGCGGTCAAAATTTGAATTTTCAATTTTTCAAAAAAATTCAAAAAGTTGTTATGACAGTCTTGTAGGGTGTTCAAAAGCAACATTTTTCTCCTTCTGACTTCTTTACATACAGTGCGTTGTTTGGCTTTAAATTTTCATTTTCGTTTGTTTTTTCGAATCCTTTAAATGCTGTAACTCCGGTAATTTGGTTTTTATCGAAAAAAGTAATTGTAATAAATTGTTCGTCTTATTAAATACTATGAATAGCTGTACATACAATGTTCAAATTCTAAAAAAAGTGGGCTCACAATTTTTGAAATGCTCTAACTTTTTGAATTTTTGTCCAAAATGGCTAGCTAACGAACTAGAACTTTATTTTAGGGTAGTAGAAGAGTATACTAAAGGCCAATTTAATATGTCAATTCTTTCGAAAGTTATCGTGCTTGGAGACATACATACATACATGCATACATACATAAATACATGCATACATACATGAATACATACATACATGCATACATGCATACATGCATGCTTGCATACATACATGAATACATACATACATACATATATACATATGTATGTACGTAGAAAGGTATTTTAACAAGGTTTATAACAAAAATAACCGATGAACAATAAAAAAATTATTTCACCTTGATTTTTCATTTTAAAAAACATTTTTGTGATTTTCTCCCAATGCGGCATTTTTAATATTTTTTTAGTTAGGCTAGAAAAAAAGCTTGATTTTTTCTCTTGAAAAAAAACCCCAGAACGAAAATGGGATGGAAAGTATTGGTTGAGTTGTAGAAGGTCATAAGAGCGCGGGTGCCCCGCGCCAACGAGCCACGGCGCTACTAGGCGTGCTGTAGTGACTCAGTTGTTTTAATAATTGATCAAAATGATTTTTCAGTTAACATGTAACGAATATTTCATTTTATCCTTACTTTCATGTAGCTGGAGAACGATTTACATATTTTCTTAATTAAAATTTTCAAATGATTCCATTGTAGGAAAACGATAGTTAATAATAAAATCATTAACGATTTTGTTGGATGGTTCTGCTTATCTGTTACATTTCGAGATGGTTTTCAATAAGTCGTCTTGTATGCCACGTTTTGGTGAGTTTTTTTGGTGTTAATCTCTTTGCCTTTAACAATTTTTGACGTGATTCTCCTTGCCTTTCACATTTCGGGGTGCTTTTTTTATGTGAGTCCCCTTGCCTCTCACATTTCGGGGTGCTTTTTTTATGTGAGTCCCCTTGCCTCTCACGTTTTGGGGTGCTTTTTTATGTGAGTCCCTTGCCTCTCACGTTTTGGGGTGCTTTTTGGTGTGAGTCCCCTCGCCTCTCACTGTGTTACTTAAAAAGTGATTTTTTGTTCAGCTTAATGTTCACTTTGATCTTCTCATCGCGATCTCTTTGCGATTTTTCTCTTCGGGAAAATGTCATACTGTGGACATGACGAATACTTCTTCAAAATTAGAGTCGATTCTGAAGAGGGTACAAAGTGATAGTATTTTTGTGTGCTTGGCACATTCTTTGCAGAGTCGAATCGAGTTTTAAGGTTTTCAGAAGTGGCGGCATGATTTTCTTTGGAAATGAAAAATATGACCGTTTCAGGCAAGTTTTTTAGCCCATTGATATAGAGCATCAGCAGTCAAAATCTGATTCTGAGACGATGCCTGGAGACTTGCAGGTGCGGCGAGTCTTTTCAAATTGCCCCCAATTCCATCACATGGTCCTTTTCCATGTGCAGTCGCGTGAAAGTGCCATTCCGTCTGAATACCGAAGTCTGCTTCATGATATAGCAGATTTTCAAAATTGTACTTATTTTCAAAATGTTGTGCTGCACCATCGGTAGAGTAAATAACTTTTTTTTGTTTGAAATTATCTTTTAGGTATTTGGTTATAACTTTCTGAAATTCGTAAACAGATATTGTTTTGTGATTTAGGTTGTCGGATAAAAGAGCTAGATTGCGATGTTTTAATTCATTACCCTCTTTGTAATATATGACAGTTGTATAGATCGTGACCTGATTTTTCTTACTTGTGAGCAGAAACATAATTTTCATCAATTATTAAAACAACTGAGTCACTACAGCACGCCTAGTAGCGCCGTGGCTCGTTGGCGCGGGGCATCCGCGCTCTTATGACCTTCTACAACTCAACCAATACTTTCCATCCCATTTTTGTTCTGGGGTGTTTTTCAAGAGAAAAAATCAAGCTTTTTTTCTAGCCTAACTAAAAAAATATTAAAAATGCCGCATTGGGAGAAAATCACAAAAATGTTTTTTAAAATGAAAAATCAAGGTGAAATTTTTTTTATTGTTCATTGGTTATTTTTGTTGTAAACCTTGTTAGAATACCTTTCTAAAACCTGCATAAAAAAGTTAAATTGAATAACTGTAACAGGAGCTATGTACAATTGACGGTTAGCAGTCGGGGTGAATCGTCGAAAATTCGGGCCCCTGTATCTTGACAACCCGTTATACTAGGTGCGCCCCCTTTACAGAATATAAAAAGGTCCACTAGCACTACAATCTGGCGGAGTTTGAATAAGATAGGCGACAACAAAATTTTAGGCGGGGACACTTGGGAAATTTTGCCCCATATATACAAACGTACATGCATGCATGCATGCACATTCGTAAGAATCTGTTTTTCGTGTTTAGGGGGTCTCAAAACGTGGACATTGGACAAAAACGGAGGGGTTCAAGTCTTACACAAATCGAATACCTTCTCTGATGAGAATGTAGGTTTAATAGGTTCAATACGGGCGGGAAATCCATGGAGAACTCCCACGGCGCTCAAGCTATAAAGCCTATTGTGCCACTGATGAGAATGTAAAACAAGATAAATTTCCCACAAAAAAATAGCAATAGTTAAACTTTCAGTAAAAAATTAATTTTAAGGGGTTAGCCCTACTTGCAACGCAATAAAAAAGTGAATTTTATCGATTTTTTTTTTTAAATGAAAAAATACTTTTTGGTAAAAGTTTGTATATTTGAAAGAGTATCATATACACCTAATTTACACTAATTTTCATTTAAGAATACACATTATTTCATGAGTTACTACTGATACACCGTAGTATGATTTTTTGAAGGTGTATTGCGGTGAGCAACACTGCTCAGGACTCGATCATGCAAAATGTCCTTAAGCGAAGGATTTGGGCGAAAAATTTTTTTTGACAAAATTGCGGCCTTTCAAAGTTGAGAAATCGATTTTTGTCAACAAAAAAAAAACACACATTCGTTTTTAAAATAAAAAAAAAATGTTCTCGATGAAAAAAAATTCCTTCGATTAAGGACTGCTTTTTCATATCACAAAAAAGTTTGGAAATGATCGTTCAAGCGGTTTTCTAGAAATCTTGCTCACCGACTTTGAAAACGTCGTTTCGAGAACAACGCATTTAAGGTAGCGTTCTGAAACTGTTCCGCAACTGTTCGAGAACGCTCGTCCTCGCGGCAGACAAATGTTGCCGAATAGTGCCGACCAAGTCAGGAACTTTCCTGAACCAGTATAGTTATGCTCAAAATGACGTCGTTCTACTATACGTGAAAATCGTGTTCTATACGCTATCCAGTTAGTATATAGATCAGTGGCCTAGACGGACCCGCTTATGCTTGCGACTAAATAAGTTCTACAATTTCATTCAGATTTCATTAGGACTTTCAGAAAATATTTTTCAAATGTTGTACTTTCAGAAAATGTCAAAACCCAAAAATCGAATTTTTCAAAATTTGTAAGTAGGGTTAACCCCTTAAATAAAAGAAATAATTTTCAATTGAAGAAATAAACTTCCAATCAAAAATATTAATTTTCTAGCAATAGGATTAATATTCTACCGGGAAAAGATTAATTTTCAACAAAATGCAGAATTTTCAATCAAATAGTCGAATTTTTAACTGAAGAAGATAAATTTTCAACTAAATAGGATATAGGTAAGTTTTCAGTAAAAAATTTATTTTTCAGCCAAAAAAAAAATATTTTGAACAAAATAGTTCAGTTTCCAATCAACCAGATGAATTTTTAACAACAAAAACAATGCATTTCTACACCCCAAAAAAAAACATAAATTTTGGCAAACAAGTTTGAGCGTGTCTAGGGTGGGCGACTGTTGGATCTCGCGCTTCGCGCTCGATAAAATATTTATCTCGCGCTACGCGCTCGGTCTTTGTGTTTTCCCCACATTTGTGCACAGTCCTTTTACAATTAATGTGTCGGTTACTTGTGAAAATTTACATTTCATATTTTCAAACAAATCGTTACCACTTCGTTCATAATAAAGTTTTTTTTTTATTTCCGACGGATTTAAAAAGACGACGGTAAAACTTACCAGGATTCAAGAAGAAAATTGAAATATCTGAGTAAGAAAAAAACTATGAAAATTAAACTTTTTTTTTTAACATGTGGAGATTCAAATACTCGTAACTTTGTGAAAATTTGTTGTTTTAAAGTGGAAAATAAGCACAGAATCCGTTTGATTGAAATCGATTGAGAAGTTCGCCAAAAATCCAAAAAGGTAAGAAATACAGGATTATTCCAGATAACAATTATTATTGGTTTCTTTTTTTGGTACTTTTTGGCGATTCGCTACAGCCAATCTTGATATGGGCCAGACTTGAAATTACACTAAATTAGAAATCGCGCATTGAATTATCCAAAATAGAGTTATTGGTTTGAATGCAATTACTTTAAATCAGATTTTCGCGTGTGGCTTTTAGAGTTATTCACGAATTTATTACCGTTTCTAGCACGACTCATCAACTTCTTTCTATTCTTAGTTATCGCTCTCGAGAAAATTCGCGTGGTTTACTGATTAATGGGTAGACATTTATTATGCACGTTTCCTAACACCGAAGATTAGTTACGTGAAGGTGCACGAGAAGAGGCTCTATGACCATTTGCATAGCCAGGTCAATCTCAGAATTTCTTAACAGAATTTATTTCGGCATTTCAGCAAAAAAATTATTTGAGTTGGGGAAAAAGATTTTATTTGTATTTTTATAAATTTTTATTCACAAGAAAAAGTTTGTTAGAAAATAGGGATAGGAGAATTTTGTGGAAGTTCTTTTAAGACCATTTCCAGTTTAAAATGAATGCTAAACTAAAATTTGCTGTACGCAGCCTAAATTAAAGAACAAATTCCATGTAAGGCTAAATGACAACTAATTCTAATTTTTGTTAATTTTGAAAAAATTCGAATTGAATGTATTTAAATATGAAAGAATCCTCTTGAAGCATTTGAATTTCAAAATATAAATTTAATTCAAATATAAATGAGAAGCAATACTCATGTTATAAAATATTCAATACTAGCTTCCAATTGCACGCAAAAATGAGTGCACATAAAAATTCTCATTAGAATGAGGATTAGAATGAGGAGAATGAGAATGTAGCTTTGTTCATGCTGTAATTTCACGCTTAAAGTATTCACATTTTGAGAAAAAAATGTTAATTTCAAGAGCATAACATATGAAGTGAAACAAAAATGATCTCGCTGTTTTTTAGTGTGTGGGTTTGGGAAGAGTTATAGGACTCCAACGCGATATACTATGTATTTATCATATGCTTCTGACACTCCTAACACGGTTCCCAGAAAAATGCCCCTAAATCTTAAAATGTCAATGTTATTTTGTAATGCATTTCTACATTCCAAGACGTACAATTTGAACCATCCCTGAAAAATATCGAACTAAAAGTAAAGTTTTCAGCACAGTGGTCTGAAGAACGGAATTTCCTCATTTTGCTTCCACATAGAGGAAGCTTTGTAATGGTAACGTTTTTAAAAATTTTTAAATTCATTTCATCAAGCCCTCCTCAATTTAAAAATGTCTAATAGAATATGTTCTAAGCAATTGTCCGGATGTGTGTGTATGTGTGTGTGTGGATGTCACACTTTTTTGTGAATACGATAACTTAAAAGCGATTGCAGATAAATTGATGACATTTGGAGGGCTTATTCTCACTACTAATATCTTGAAACTGACAGGAGAATTCTAAGAATATTCATTGCATTTCTTGTTAGCACTCAAAAATATTTTAAAAATCGGTTTTTATAGTAAAACTTTTTTCATTAGCATGATTCAAAGTTGATGCAAGGATAAAAAAGATTCCTTGTTTCGAGACGAATCGATTGACCTATAATATTAATACATTTCATTAAAGAGTAAGGGAGTTATGGTAATTCATCTATTTTGAAAATCGATTTTTCATATTAAAACTTTTTTCCTCAACATAATTCAAAGTTGATGTAGGAACAGAAAAGATGTGTTGATTCGAGAGTAATCGATTGACCTATAATATTAACACATTTTATTGACGAGTAAGGAAGCTATGGTAATGCATAATATTTGAAAATACGGTTTTTTATATTAATACTTTTTCCTTCAACATGATTCAAAGTTGATGACACAATATAAAAGATTCTTTGGTTCGAGATGAATCGACTGACATATAATATTAATACATTTTATTGAAGAGTAGGGAAGTTATGGTATTTTATGTATTCTGAAAATCGATTTTTATAGTAAAAATGTTCTCATTCTCATAATTTAAAGTTGATGCGAGATTCAAGACGAGTCGATTGACCTATAAAATTGATACATTTTAGTGAAGAGTAAGGAAGCTAAGGCAATGCATGATATTTGTAAACACGGTTTTTTTATAGTAAAACTGTTTTCACTAAGATAATAAAAAGTTGATGCAAGAACGAAAAAGATTCATTGATCTGAGGCAAATCGATTGAGCTATAACATTTATACACTTTATTGTAGATTAAGGGAGTTATGCTCATTAATAATATTTGAATCATCTGTTTCAAACAGAAAAACTTTTTTCATCGACATAATTCAGAGTTGACGCATGAATAGAAAAGATTTTTTTATCATAAATCTTCAAATAGACTAATTCTGACAATTTCTATAAATAAATCAATAAACCTGGGAAAGGGATAGGGTGCGACAGAACTTTTCCATTCCCTTTTCCAGCTCGAACAATTATAATTTCGAATACAAGATTTGATTTGTCTGATTTGTCTTTGTGTTTAAACAATTTTTTGTATTATTTTGTATTTTTTATAAATTTCTATTTTTAAATTTATCAAAATGAAGACTTTGGTTTCTCTATTATTGCAAAAAATAACTAATGCTTCTTCTACGAGGAAGCAAATACGTTTCACGGTGGCATTAGAAAAGTTAAATGCTATTTTCAGGTACCCCAAAGTTATGAATAGAATGGAATTTGTCTCAATTTAAATTTAATAGAAAGCAAGAAAATTTCATGAAAAAAAATAATAGTTTAAACGCAACATCTAGATGTTCAGGGTTAACATATTTTACGTTTAACTATAGAACAGCAATCTAGATGCTCAAAGACAGTATCTGTAGATTTTGAAAAGTGAGCTGTTACTCTATAACATCCAAAAGTTTCAACTGATTAACAAATTTATGATTAGGTCAAAATGGGGTAAGTAAACTAAGAACGAATGATCTGCAATTAGCATTTAAAATTCTATCTATTTTCGGTTACTTGAACTCAAATTTTATTTGACAAAGATTTTGTCAGTTGTGTTAAAGTCAATGTAAGTCGCTATCCGATTTCAATTACGGATAAATAATTTTTATCCTTTGGAAATGTTCCAAAGAATGGAAAATTAACAAATTTTTATTTGAACGATTTCAAACTAAACTATTTAGGAACTTAAAAGCTTAAATATTTTTTCGCTGAATCAATTCAAAATAAATATTTTTTTAATCGAAAATTTATGATCTAAGTATAAATTATGGCAAGGCCGATATGAATCTTGGAATTGAATATTTATTTATACTTATAAGTGTTATAGTTTCATTATTAATGATGGTATTTTTTGAAAAACAAAATATTCCTGATTATGAGAAAGATTTTAGACTCATAAAAATTATTTATTCAATACATCCCTTTGAAAACAATTCCTAATAGGTAGAAATCATAAAAAAATCTTATAAAAATATATAATTCCTTATAAAAAGATTGTGTCTTCTTTACCGTGTGAAAAAAGGTCATAGAAGTCTGGTGTCAGGTCCGGCCTGACACCAGAATGATTGTCTAGTCTGAAACATTTGATCTAGCCCAGGTTTGGCGCTAGAGTAGCCCTGGTCTGATTTTACGTAGACCATCAGTCTGGATGGTCTGTCTGGCCCAGAACTGACGCTGCTCAGACATCTAAGAAGAATAAAAGGTCTAAGTTCGGTCTGGAAGTTCACGTCTGGCCCAGGACTGGCGCTGATCAGTGAGCCAAGAACAAAAAATTCTATGTTCTGCTTGCAAGATCTGGTCTGGTCCAGGACTGGCGCTGATCAGCTATCCAAGGCCAAAAAAATACTCATTTCATTCAGCAAATTTTCTTTATACATATTTCGAAAAAGTTACAGGGTGTATAAAATGATCGAAAATAAGAAATTCACACTACCAAAACATATAGTCTGGTATGGGCCGAGCCAGCGCCAGAAGATTCTTCCTCACAGGTTTCTACATGTAAACATTAATTTCCTTAAGATTTTATGTTATGTTGTTGACCAGTGCAATCAATGTTTAAGCTCCCGGACGGTCTTTTAATATCTCCGTGAAAGGATTTCTATCGACCTGTGTATATCCCATTTTCAAAAAAATTAATGGGCAAAAATTAGGAGAAATTCATTTAAGAATATTTATAAATATACAATTTCTTATGAAAAAATTGTTTCTACTTTTATATATGTGAAAATTATTTATTTAATCTTTCTCCTATTTTTCCCCTTTTATGTGAAAAATTTACCCTATTTCCTCTTTTTTGAGCCCTATTCACGCTGTACTCCCTGAAATCCCTATTCTAAAGATTTTCCAATATCCTTAGTCCTTTTTCAACGTTATTTGTGGCTAGATCAAGGATAAATATTATTGGGTCAGCTATAATTTTTCCCCGTGCATACTTGCCACGATTTATCCTTCACTACATTTAAAAGATATATAATTCGTGTTTATGCATCAACCTGAGGCTCGTTGGAACGAAGAGTCTCGCTTCATATTTTCATATACACTTTAATTTGAGAAGAAACTCGCTAATATGTATTACAAAAATGAACTCGAATGACGGAAAATCACATGGATTGAGTCTGTAGTCGCGCGGCGCTATTATGAGGGACGGGAACTAATTCTCGAGGTCGAGCATTTGTAGTGAGAGTGGGGGAACCGGAATTCCGAGAAATATACTCTTCTAACCTCCCGTGACCGGCGGTATTGAGAGTTTGGAGTGTAAAACACGATCTCTCATTAGTTTTGCTTTTGATAACAGTTTGAGAGCATGTTTGCGGAGGCTTATTGCAGAAAAACTGAAAAATACGTAGGGTATATCTGGGCACGAAACATTGGCTGCACTTTCATGTTACGAGAGCTAGGCGAACCAAAAAGAGTATATATATATATATATATATATATATATCTGAAAATGTTGTCCAAACTTTTACGTTCTTGGTTAGCAGGATTAAAGTGGGAGGGGAAGTGTCTGTGAGGGTTAGATGCAGTTTTTTGCCACTTCTCATGATCTTTTACTATCGGGTACAGTTTCCGGCTTACGTGCTTCACTCGAGCCTTACGAAGTAGCTGCCAAAATCCTTAAGGACGCGATCAATTATCCTCAACCTTCACTGCGAAGAATTTTCATTTGACGGCTTTCCCGCTTTTCGGCGGATTAGTGTCACCCGATACAATTTCGACCATAATAGATTACTGCTTACAAGAAATTTGGCTTTATCTATAATAGACAGCCGTCCGAAGCAAAAATTGCAAAGATGGGCAATTGTCCAAAAACTTAAGGTGTTCGTTAATGAGATTTTTACAAAAAAAAATAATTATAATAAATAAAATACCGAAGCCTATGATGTTTTATATATTGCTTCTTTGGATGATCAAAGTTATATTCATATACTCTTGTATAACTGTTAACTTGATTCCATGGGCTATTAATAAGATTTACAGAATGTGTAAATCTCAGGTTCTTCATGTGTTTTCGAAATAAGTTAACCAGTAGAAAGCTGTTTTTTAAATATCTTTAGACAGCTCATAATACAAAAGTTTTTAAATAAAACAGCTTTACCTTATCTTTCTCTTTTTTATTTCTTCTTGACAATTATTTCTTCATGGTTTGTATATTATCATCCGAATATAGATGATTTTCCCTAACTATTTGAAGTTTATTTGCGCATGTGCGTCTGCCATGTTCATTTCGCGAAGTATAAAAGCTGCGCTCATATTTTGTAAATATGTATACAATAATTATTGTACCTTTTTTCGGAGTGAAATTAAATGAAGATGATGTTCCGGGTGCGAAATTGGGCAAGTGTGAAATAGAAAAACATAATTTTGCTCAATTGAGACAGTGGTTACAAAAATTTGGAGCATATTCTTACATTTTTGAATTTCAGTCCAATATATGAATTAAATTAATTAGAAAATTGACAATAATTATTTAAAAATATTGAAAATAAAGTTCATAATATATTGAAAACGTAATAAAAACAATAATTATTGCTACTGTAATTTATTATAATATGTTGTCATGATATATAATTTGATATATATTTAACAATGTAATGCAGAGAAAAGGAATGCATAGATAAAGGAAGGGACATCGATCCACATATTGATGAAGGATCATGGTTAGTAAGTTTAAAGGAGGCGAAATTGAGAGGTTTTACATTCCATGTAATTATTATTACATTCCTCAAAATGTTTCTTGAAGTCTTCTTTCCTAACACGATCACTTCTGTGTTTTTAACAGTAGGGGTTCGGAAAACGTGTGAAGTAGAAGAGTTTATGCTCCTTGTATGCTTTCTGTACGTCTATCACTTTCACATAAACATTTCATACAACGCTTGGCAATGTATTTAATATATAAACAAAAGTTTAACATCTATGCAAATATTTAAAATAATAATTTTGTCTAAGTGTCTAATATTTAGAAACGTACTACAAAATTTTTTATGCGGAAACAATGAAAGAAAATAGATGTTCCGTTGGGCCATTTTTGGTCTGAAAATTAATTTTCTTAGTTAAAAATCAAAAAACAAATTTAGGGCTAAGAAATTCATTTACCCCTAGAAAGTATTTTTCATTTATCGAGGAATATTTCCTAAATTAGATGAAAGAAAAAATGTGGAGATATTATTCGACCTAGAACCCGAAAATGTGTAATTTCATTACAATTAATAGTCTGAATCATATGCACAGAATTTCCTTTACAATATGAAAAGAATATTCTGCATAAGAAATAAATGAAAAAATATTTATACCGGCTGACCGGCAGTAATCTTGAGTTTTAAAATAACCAAAAATACACCATTTTTATAGTTTGAAGATTCCTATAGTACTTCAAAATGTATTTTCAGCTCTAATTTTTCTAAGAAGGATGTGAGCTACTTAATTAAGGCCGAATTTGGTGGAATGTTGCGTTTTTATAAGTTTTGCTTATCAAAACATTCTCAATGCTTATCCATTTAATTTAATTTTCTAAAAAAAAGACTTGATATAAAATGACAGGTAAAAATGTATTTTATATTAATATAGAAATCTTTCAACGTTAAAACTGTGTATTACTTGTGTATTTCGAAATTCAAGATTTTTTGTATCACCGGGTATTAATATTTTTAATTTGTTACTAATGAAGATTATTCTTTTTATATTGTAGAATAAATCCTGTGCATATTATTCTAGGAAAAACAGTATATTGTTTATCGAGGGCGTGAAGAAGGAAAAATATCCGTACACCCTTGATACACACCATACTTTTGTCCTACCCTACTTGAAAACAAGCATGTTAAGTAGATAGAGGATGTACGGTGTACTTGACAATGTTTGATTATAAGTGAAAGGAAGAAATAGCGTACTTTGCAGAAGGGAGACTGTATTCTCACTTGCGTGGTGCAATGTATGTGTAGCGGGCGTAAAGTTCCACGTTGGCCCGGCGGCGGAGTGCGCAAGTGCGAAACTCACTGGACTGAATGCAGCCACATTACCCCTGCTTCACGTGCATACAATATGGCGCGTTTTCAAGGGGGATCAGACAAAAACAATTTCAGGCGCCATTTCAGGCCATTAATTGTAATTAAAGTACACAGTTTTGTCTTCTAAGTCCGATAATATCTTCAAACCTTTTTTCTGTTTGATCAAATTTAGCACTTATTAATCAATAAGCAACAAATACTGTCCAGTAAAGAAAGGTTTTTTTAACCTTGAATTTGTATTTTTTTTTTTATCTGAAAAGTGAGAAAATTCATTTTCACTTGTTACGAAAACATTCCGCTCGTTTCAAAATGGCCGTCAGTCCACACTAGTCACGAAATGTACTATATGTCCTGGTGCCGCACCAAATTTCAGTTTTTCTACTTGAAACCGAATTCATTCCTTCTGTTTCTACTGACAAAAAAAATTGTAAAAACTAATTTCACATGGTTTTATTTTACTAATTGCAACTTTTTCTGCTGAAAAAGGCGCGAATCAGTCTGTTAATATCAATTCAGTATCTACTTAAACCACTATTTTTAGGTTGCTATATTGCCTTACTAAGCGCGACCTTTTCTACTTGCTATCAGATCTAATAATTCTGATAATGTCCATTCTGTTTCTAGTTGCTTGTATTTAAGTAGGACCCGAAGTTTATTGTAAGACGACGATTCTGTTTTCCAAGACAATATAGTTTCCGGTATATAAATTCAGATTTAAAAAAATGTTTATACTTTACAGTGACGGCCTCTAAAGCCCATTTTTTTTAGGTTTTAGGTTTTCACAAATTTCCAGGTTGGTGGAAATAAGATGCAATTACATCTTTATTATAAAACTTTAACAAAGTAAGAAGTTTGAGATTTGTTAAACCTTTTCTCCGTGAAATTCCGTTAAAGTTCTTTTCTTTTCGCCACTTATTTTCTTAGTCTTCTCGAACATTCCTTTTTAGTGGAAGAATTTAAGTTTAAGAAAACCCATCGTAGTGAACCCATAAGTTACATCGGAGTTCATTGTATGCTTCGTAAATTCCGGTACGTTACATCTTCCTCGGCTCGTCTTCTTCCACCTTTCTGCCTCTCGTTTCTTCTATTTTTATTCTTTTTTTTTGCTTTTCCATCCACGTTTCAAACACAGGTACATAATCTTATCCTCAATTTGAAGCCCATATCTCTCTTTTTCTCTCTCGCTCTTCTCAGAAATTTAAAAATCTCTCGAATTTATCGTCCTCATCTATTGGAAGTGATTTATTATTGGCGACTCTCTGAATGCTAACTGCAGGAGGCGTGGTACATAACGCCTCAAATCATTTCAAATTACTTTGAATACTTCTATAATTTTTTGAATAATTAAATGATGCTATTAATTTCTTGTACTGCTGAATTAATGAAGTGTGAATTTTAGTGAAAAGTTTCTGGTTCTTTTCACATAGTGGCCATAAATCAGGGAAAATCTCAAATTTTGAAAAAAAGTGGCCAAATATCACTTCAGTCACTTTTCTCTCAATAAATTAACTCAGGAGTTAACTACTATTGAATTCAGGTCCATACGTATTTTTGAATTTTATGAATCCAAGCGAAACTTGGAGCTGAACTCCAAAATACAAATTTTTCGGAGTAACTCCAGAATTTGCCTCTCCTTTTTTTTTCTTCGACCGTCGTCTTTAATGAAATTTCGGAAAATATTGTTTTTCTTCGGTCTATCGGTCCCATCAGTAAAGAAAAAGAATAAATAAAAACGATTCTAGTTCTTTAAACATCGTTCTTTAATAACCTTATCGACGTTTTGGCACACAATGCGGGCCTTCTTCAGGAAAAATTGCTTATCTGTACTTAGTATGTGGAGTCAAACATTAAGAAAATTTTGAAAACAATGTCAAAACATTAGACGCTTTCAATGAGAGAATATAATTGTTCACATTTTTGTTCAGAGAATAAAATAATAAATATAATAAAACTGTTCTTTCTATTTTGTTGAAACCTCTAAAAAATAAATTTTCACGAGGCTCCAACTCGACATAACAATTACATTTTTGGTTTTGAGAAAGGAACAAGTATAATCGTTAAATACATCTGTCGATTATAACGATTATACTTGTTCCTTTCTCAAAACCAAAAATGTAATTGTTATGTCGAGTTGGAGCCTCGTGAAAATTTATTTTTTAGAGGTTTCAACAAAATAGAAAGAACAGTTTTATTATATTTATTATTTTATTGTCTGAACAAAAATTTGAACAATTATATTCTCTCATTAAAAGCGTCTAATGTTTTGACATTGTTTTCAACATTTTCTTAATGTTTGACTCCACATACTAAGTACAGATAAGCAATTTTTCCTGAAGAAGGCCCGCATTGTGTGCCGAAACGTCGATAAGGTTATTAAAGAACGATGTTTAAAGAACTAGAATCGTTTTTATTTATTCTTTTTCTTTACTGATGGGACCGATAGACCGAAGAAAAACAATATTTTCCGAAATTTCATTTTTGAATTTTATTGAAATCTTTTGAAATATTTTAGGCTATTTTAAAAGATCGCATGCAAATTTTAACAGATTTCAATAATTTGATGGGGTTTCCAAGGATTTGAAAGATTTTAGGGCATTTTGAAAAATTCCTAACTATTTTCAAGAGCTTCGAGAAGTTTTAAGATGTTTCTGAAGATTTCAAAGGAATTGAGATATTTAAGGTAGTATAATGAAGCTTCAACCAATTAAATTACTCTTACCCCGAAAGGGATTTGGGTTAATTATATAATGATAATAAAATATGTTATTTTAAAAGATTTGTAGGAATTTTGAATAAATTTCCATAATTTACAGTACTCCCAAAGATTTTAAATATTTTACGGTATTTTCTAAAACATCTAAGGAATTTCCAAAAGCTCACAAAATATTACAAATATCTCAGGGAATTTTACAAGATTCCGAGGAATTTTCAATTGAGTTCAGTTTAATGGGATTTCAAAGGATTTGAAATATTTTATGGTATTTTAAATAATTCAAAGGCATTTTCAAGAGCATTACAAAGTTTTAAGGGATTTCAAAAGATTTGAAAGCATTTGAAATATTTTACACATTTTTAAAAGATTCGAAGAAATTTTTGATTAATTTCAATAGTATGAAGGGATTTCATAGGTTTTGTAATATTTCAGGGTGTTTCGTGAAGATTCTAAAGCATTTTTAAGAGATTTGAATATTTTAAGCGATTTAAAAGAATTTCCATGTGTTTGTGAAGAAATTCAGAAGATGAGGAACGATTTTACAGGACAATTTTCCAAGATTTCATGAAATATCTTCACGTTTCATAGAATTTCACGGAATTTTATAATATTTTCATAGATTTCAAAGAATTGATTCACAAGAAGTGCGGGATTTTGCAGAGTTTCAAAAATTTCAAGAGATATTCAAATATTTTTTGCAATATATTGGAATTCATTTAGAATTCACCCTGGATTCTTGTTAAGTTATGCCGGATTCTTCTATATTCACTGAATTCTACTCATGTTAATGGATTTTTTTAGTTTTTGTTTGATTAATTCTGAAGCTTTTTAAATTCACTTTGAAAGAATTTCAACGAATTATTTTGAATTACTGAATTCCATGAATTTTTCCATATTTTCAAATTGTTTTCAATTACCTTGAAATTTTCTTAAATTCACCTTCAATGTTTATGAATATCATAAAATTCTCCTCAAATGCCTCTGAATTCACTCAACATTTTACTGACATCAATTAAATTTTTTGGATTTTTAAATTTTGTTCGATTTCTTTCGAAGTATTCTGAATTTATATAACATGAATTGTTTTCAAGTCTTATGAATTTATCCCGATTTCTTGAGAATTCACCAGGACTTCTCATAAATTCGATGGCATTCTTCCAAATTCTTTTAAATTCAGAGGAACATTAGTGACATTATTAATGCACATGAGTTAATTTCAGTCACTTGTTGGGTTAGAAATTAGTTAATTTTTGTCACTTTTTTTTGAAGAGGTACTTTTTCACTGTTTCAAGTAATTTAGGCTGTGGCTTGGCCATGGCTAGGCGTCCAGAAATGTGATGTGGGTAGCACAACATATTTAAGGGGGGATTCCCGTGTGACAGCCTTTTTTTAAAAGGTTTTTTCAAAATTTTTTGTTGCGAAATTAAAAAACACAGAGCTTCCAAATTTTCGCTATATATTCATTCAGTCTCTAGTAGTAAATCTGAATTTTTATACGCAAACGTATAATCTCGATCTCGAGTTTTATTGAGCGAATGGCAACCATAGAAAAAAAAGGTAGGTAAATGGCGACCATGATTCGACTCAATTATAGCTGTTACGCCGCTGACTGTAAAGCCAAAACTAAGGAAACGATACCATGATCCAACCCACTCATGGTCTAGCCAAAAAACGTTCCATTTACGTCAAAATCGCATATAACAGCTCCTCCTCTAAATCTGTGTGCGTATAGCTGCGTGTGAATAGAATAGAAAAATAAATAGACCGTCGAGCGGTCGGCCGCGCGCTCTAAACACCTTAACTTCTTACTGCTGTAACTTTCCAACGACTTCGAATTTTGAAAAATTACTTTAACTGTATATTCTATACATGCTCGAGATTGGATTTATGCAACAACAACAAAATCGATTTTTTGAAACCGTCACACGGGATGACCTCCTTAAACGATCCATCACAATGACAGTTTCTCTTAAAAAACCTTTTATTCTCTTTGTGGCTCATAATATTTGATATTTTTATTTATTATTATTTATATATTTATTTTTATTTTATTTATTTTTATTTTATTTATTTTTATTAATATGACTTATCATTTTTCGTTATTTTTCTCTTATTTTTATCAACAATCTAACAATTTTTTCAATAAGAATATATCCTTGCTGTGGAATCCTGAAATATTCACCAGGACTTCAAATTATAGTGCGGTCAAGAGATTGGTTCTAAAAGTACATTTAATTAAATTTTGTATTACTCTTTAAAAAACCTTTTATCTAAGTATCCGTTTTATAGAACTTTAAAAAAATTATCATTGTCATCTTTATTCTTCCATTTTCGATCCCTAGAGAATAAAATTGCTAACGAGCTTCTCACTCGAAATATCTTGAGCCTCATTTCTTAAGTTTATAAATTGTAGAAAGGAGTTAACATTTCCCTAAATATGGGATTCTCGAATTGTTCTTCAATAAAATCTCTCACAATTAAACGAACATCCTAATCAAGTGATTCATTAAGCTGAACGTCGGCGTCGGTTTAGTAATAAAGAAACTATTCTTTTACCGGTGGCGAATAAAAAGGTAAAATATGATTCCAGCTGATCTACCGATGAACACCAACTTCGTCCTGAATAACGGTCTTTGTATTAAAATGAAAATCTCTTTTCAGCAAATTGCTATCCCTTAGTCATTTTCTACAACCTATAAACCGCCGTTTCTTATAGGGAAGAGAAGAAAGTTCGAAGGTTCCACAAAAACTGGAGCTTTAGAGCGACATTAAACGCTGACATTATTCAATGTTTTAATTGTACATAATGGCTGGACCCAACGCGATTGAACGAGATATATCTATTGGTCGGTTGAGTCTTGTTATGGTCAAAGTACACAAACTTTATACTAAGAGTTATACTAATCAGAATTTATTCACGATCAAGCAATTGATAATTTTTCGTTTAAACAATAAAGAAGTTGTAGGCTCCGGAAGCTACAAACATGGTTTCTTAAAGCAACCAATCCCGAAGCAACTGGAACGTGTACGTCATCCGATTCTGCTCCTTATGTCTTAGAAGGTAAGCAAGAGCGGGGAATTTACGCGTGATAACATCGGGCAACACTGTTCCTTGGAGTCAGGTCTCTAGCCGCGGATGACCTTACGCGGCAGACGGGACAGTTGGAGATGAAGATTTCACCTCTGCATGAAAAAAATTAGTTGATGAAATTTTGAATGACTGAGTCAACCACTCTAGGATAAGGCTGTACGTATGTCATAACTTGGAAGAATCGTCTTTAGAAACTTTGATTGATACTTGTTTAAAAAGTAGAAAGAGTTGTAGAAAGTGCAAAATAATTTCAATGAAAATGTGAAGACCAGACGAATGGAGTTCTTGAAACACTGATACACTAATGCTTCGAAGCCAGTCAATGGAACTTTCGATGACTCCTAACGAGTTTTTAGAAAACAGTATAGCCAAGTTAAAAAATATATATTTCGCGGTTATATTTATTATATTGTTATTCACATAGACTAACGCTTAAGTTATATTTATTTTTACAGATACACACGAACCTATGAAAAATCGAAACAAATTTTGCGACGGGATTCGAACTACTACCTAACACCTATGTCTTTGACGCATCGAACGCAACTTATCCCTATCAACTAGACCCCACGGCTAACTTAACACATTGAATATTTTGCACAAATCCCAGTGAAGAGTCAAATTTAAATCCGCGCTCATTTGTTCATTGCCGGTGACCGCGACTCCATTGGGACTTGTACAATATACATATACCACTTCACCTGAGCGTCACTACGTGTTAACACAAGCATCCAATGTGACTGTACGCTGTGAATATATAGATATGTAGAAGGCAGTCAACGAATTCTTCGACAACTTATAAATCAGTTATTCGTTTCTGTGCTAAAGTTATTGTATTCCAAATCTTGTGGAATCTAGAGAACTTTTTATGAAAAATTGAATGCTTGTCTAGAACTTTGTCAAAATCTGCTGAATACAAATTCGAAAACTGATCTTCCTAGATTGTCTTCCAATAATTCGATGACTTTTTTCGATGAAGTCTGCGGTTCTTTAATCAAAATTATGCGAGATTCTAAAAAAAAGTGGCCTATCCTAGAATGGTTGACTAGTCAAGTAAAGTTTCGACAACTTATTTTTTTCCTTGTGGATACTTTTCTAGAGCTATCAATCTTTGTAGAATGTAAAGAGGAACAGAGTTGACGGACCGGATGGAGTGATCCCAGAAGAACAGCCTTTTGCATCCGGTTCGCGATGGAATGAGCCTGAAGCTGGCAAGCCGGAATCTTGTTGAGTTGGCTGATAAATGAAGCTTTCATACCTCCAAGACAGCCGATTATGAGAACTACAGGATGGACTTTATAGCCTTGGTATAGCCTGCTCAGCTCGAAAAGAAGTGCTTCGCCCGTTTTTCTCCCTCCTTTGCCGTGATATTACCCTCGGCTGGTGCCGAGAATTCAATCCGAATTTCAACCGAAACTGAATTTTAATAAAAATTATATATTATATATATTTTATTATTTATATATATATATATATATATAAATATTAATTTATATATACACAATTTTAGATATTCAGAAGAATTGACTTGGAAACATTCAATTTACTCTTTAATTTGAAATTGTCAAATAATAATCGCTGTGAATTGAGAAGTATTGAATCGGAAAAGTTTTACATTTTAAATTATTCAATTTTGAACTGTTTTTAACTAGAAATGATACATTTTCAATTTATTTGAATTTTGAGTGATCCTATTCTCAAAATTTCAATCTGATATTGTTCAATTTTCTACGTTTTGAAATTGTGCTATTTTTGAAATTTTAATCGGAGATCATTCGATTTTCATATTCTTCAATTCAAAATAAAACTGTTCAATTTTGAACGCTTTGAATTACAAATAATACAGTTTCAACTCCATTCTGAGGAAATTGTACAATTAAAAGATTTTAATGTTTACCCTATTGAAGCAGTTCAGAATATTTGAAAATTTAAATGTAATAATATCCTTTCAAAATGGGAAGCCAATATTTATATTACGCTACTGAATGACCTCTTACAAATTCTTAAAAGGAATGTAGGCATTACGCGAAACAAGTGCGAATTGGAGAAAACTGGATAATTGCGTGCGCACTCATCAATGAAAAAGAGGGGATGAACGGATCTAATGAATGAAGAGGAGACTCGATACGAGGAGGGATCGAACACAGAAAAAACAGAAGATAAAGTTTACATCGATTTCCGACGAAAGATTCTTTGCAATAAAAATTAACTTCACAGGATAAACTTTACACAATTATCGGTCCAACTTTCTTTTGTTTTTCTATGACAAACACATGTATTTTGAAAGACGCGAAGTTGGCTGAATAAAACTTTATCGCTCTAAAAAATTTCCTGCAACAAATTTTATTCTTAGTTTTTTCTGCGAAGGAAATCATTCTGCGTTCCATACCGATAGCGACAGGTGCTTTGGCCATGGCGGGCTCCTTGTACAAAAAAACCAGCTCCAACTTCGTGACAGGTTGCGATTTCGGCGCGAATCTCAGTCTCAAATTGATGATTTAGGAATTGTCCAGGAGAATCTTAGTGTTTAACAAACAAGCTAATGATTAGAAGTTTATATGCAAAACAATTTTAATATTAGATAAATTTTAATAACATCAATTATGTGGGCCGTAAGGAGTTTGATTCTTTTTTAACCCGTTTAAATATGGGAACTTAACAATCAAACCCTTGGAATGCTAACATAATCTAAATGTTTTCATTTTTGTTTCGTTGAAAACTAGTTAATTGAACACCAAATATTTTTTGAAAACTATGAGAAAATGACTTTTTCATCATACCTCAATCGAAAATTCGACTTTCGATGCCTGTGGAGCGGATCGAAAATCGAATTTTCAATCCTAGGGAAGAAAGTGACACATAAATGCAAATGGCGGTTTGAAACACCACTTTCTTCCACTTTCTTCCCTAGTGTTGAAAATTCGATTGTCGACCACTTCACAGGAATCTTAAGTCGAGTTTTCGCTTATCGATATGATGAAAAATTGTATGCATGACTCGGGCCGAGGCAACGATTTCACTCGTGTGATATCAGCCCTCGCTTCGCTCGGGCAGCTAACTTCACACTCGTGAAATCGTTGCCTTTCAACCCTCCTCAAGCAATATACTACTCTTTAACCCGTTCCAAATATGGGTACTCAAAAGTCTTTTCTCTGGTTCCCTTAAATAATACTACCTGGTGATAATTACAGTCACCAACTCGTTAAAAAGAATACATAAAGTGAAATCAAGATTTGTAAGAATTGGAAATCAATTGAATTTTTAACCCGTTTAAATATGGGGAGTCATTCAATGAGTTTTCTGACATTACGAATCTGAATAGTTCACATTTCATAATTCGCTAATTAAAAACCAAATACTAAAACAATTCTGGACATTCAAAACGCTAAAGAAAATTAAATTCAGTAAGGCTTACGAAATTAAATGTTGAGAATCCAAAATAGTGGATAGAAAGCTAAACCAGATCAGAGAGAAATCTTCAGAAATCCCCTTTCGCTTTTGTGATCCCACACTCTTTCTTTTACATAACGTAATTTACTTAGAGTTTAAATCTTAATCGTGGTCGCTAATAAAATCTTTTATTTCAGGTTTAATGCTCTATCAGGATTGGTGCCGATGTATGTATATATTCGGGACCAATTTCCTGAACGGAGAAAATTAAATCCGTCGAAATATTAGCGGTTGTAGACATGTTTCTATAATTAAGATTTAGCGATAAAATTGAATTTAGAATCAAATTAACTGAATTAAATAAAAAATTAAATCCTTGATAAAGATAAATGATCTTAAAGTAAAATAATTCTTTACTATATTGTAAACCGTAAGGGGTAATGAAAATTCCTATCTTTTCTTTCCAAGAAAGAAACGGAATAAATTTTCGTATTCAAATCTATTCACTTTCACGGAAAAAAGGCTTTGTCATTTTAACAATCTAATAATTTGTTACTGAAAATAATGTTGTTTTATCAAATGACATGATTATATTGACAAATAAAACATAGTTAAAATAACAATGCCAACTTTGTTAATTCCATAACAAAACCTGTTTACTGAAATAACAAACTCACATTGTTACCATGAAACCAATTCATAACTAACAAAGTTATTTGTTACTCTGACAAACAGGATTATTTGTTACATTAAACATTATTTATTAAAATTAAAAAATATTTCTTAATAATTATATATTATATTATATAAACAAATAACTTTGTCACTGTTACAAAGATTTTCCTAACAATATTTGTTAATTTAACCCATTTTTTTTAATAGTCCAATCTTTACAAATTTATTTTGTTGAAGTATCAATTTTTCTTTTACATTGACAAAGTATTTTTTTCCGTGTTCTTTATCAAGTTCAAAGTATACTTTAACTCATGTCCACATAAGATTTTTCTCAATTTTTCCTAGCCATTTATGCAGCAAATTACACTATTCTTTGTTTTCACCACACACACAGAAAAAACTAAGAATAAAATTTGTTGCAGGAAATTTTTTAGAGCGATAAAGTTTTGTTTACCCAACTTCGCGTCTTTCAAAATACATGTGTTCGTCATGGAAAAACAAAAGAAAGTTTAAATGATAATTGTGTAAAGTTTATCCTGTAAAGTTAATTTTTGTTGCAAGGAATCTTTCGTCGGAAATCGATGTAAAGTTTATCTTCTGTTTTTCCGTACCGTGACGCAAAATGTATATATCACAATGCGGAATCAATACTTGAAATTAATATCAAATTCTATAGTTCCCAGCATGTTTTTCTTTAACTTTAAAAAAGTTATCACAAATGAACTGATCAAACTGATCAAAGTTTGTATTCTTTCCAGATTAAATGAAACTCGTATAAATTTCTCTATCTTGAAGTTAGTTCATCATATTGCGAAATTGGATTTCAAATCAAATAAAATTTCTCCCATTATAAGTTTTTCCAATACGAGGTATTTGGCAGAGATTGTTCGAGTGTTTATAAGATATCAGCAGCTTTCTAATTTTCTTTCAAAATCACAAGTTTCACGAAATTTCATAACACCAAAGCGAATTTTTATTGTTATCCAAGCCTTATTTTCATTTAAAATTATTTCCCTAATTAAAATGTCTTTAAAGGCGAAGAGTTGACTATAATAGTTGCCCTGTAGTAATTTTACGTCGTATGTGAATATATAATATACATTATGATCCAGCTCATCACTGCGGTTATATCTCTTCCCACTCCCACTCTGGATGGAATGTTGTTGCCAAACACTATAAAGCAGTAGGTCAAAGTGCAGTGAGAATGTGTTCAAATGAATAAAACAATTTTCCGCTGCGCTTTCCATGAAATAGGGAGGTTGTTAAGGCATATTGTTTAAAATTCCTAAAACGTTGCAAAACTGAGTCAAGTGCATACGCTTTACGTCTATGAAGTGGTGCGTAAAGTGAGAATGTTGTGAAATTCTAAGAAATTTCTTTAAATTAAAATTAAATTTTCTCTGCGGTATTTAAATTAAAGAGGGCAATAACGACGGGTCAATATTCGTTGCTCTATACAAATTTAATAAGAAGTGGAATTGATTTGAGGATTTAATTATTTTTAATAAGCTGCATTTTGTCCTTTTTTTCGTAAATAGAAATATCTTAGGATGTAAACATTTGTCAGTTGGCTTCCTTGCTATTTTATGCATGGGGAAAGTTACCTTTAAACATAATATGCAGCAAAAGGAAAAGTTATTCACGTTGAAAATAGTGACAGCTGTGGTATAATCTCTAATTCGTTTGTTTTCCGATTAGATTTTTATCGTATTATCGACCAGATTTATACTACATAGAGTTATCATCCAAATATTTGACAACAATTTTCTTGACTGCTCTTGCGCCGATAGTGAACCCTCAGCTATTTTCTAAATTGAATATATTTTTTACCAAAATTGAGTTTAATTTTCATGATTACTCGATAGAATAATACTTTATCTACCAGAAGATCAAATTATCTTGCTATCATTATTAGTTGTGAAAAATGTTTTCTGCATCATTTTTATTTTATAATGTAATTATTAAAGGTTTGAATTTATAGCACTGATTCTCGAATAAAGTAGATTATATTATGCAAATTACAATTAAAATTATTGAGAAACAGCAATGTTATTTGCAAAGAATGTCTTGCCTCGGCGGTCTGTCTTTCTTTAAATGAGAATTTCGTTTCTATAAATTGAGAAACCATCTTGATAGTGCTTCAATTCAAATGCTCCTGCAAAGAAATAGTTTGTATAAACTATAAATTCCGTATAATTTAGAATATTAATTTTGCACATTCATTGTCAAGGATACTTTTTGTTGTGCCATCATGCCTTCACATTGAATTGATTTTCATAATTTAAAAAAAAAATTATGTAAAATTGTCAACTTTTTCCGTATAAAAAAGATGAATTAACTATCTTATAATGCTACTCCTTTCCTAAAATTTTGAAAGCGAATTCTTTTAAATTAAAATTATAATCAATTCACATTCGATTTTTACGAATTTTTATAGGAAGCTGGAATGCCAGCTCAATATTTAAGTGAGGTAGAAACTCTACCAAAATATTATGACCAAAATTTGAATTTTCTTTGCAGACTGTTCAAAGTTTAGAATAAATTATATGTAAAATATAGGCAATATTCCTAATTTATATATTTACATAAATGTCTATCATTTATAATTGTTCTTCGTTCCTGCAATTTATGATAATTTATTTAAATTTTGGAATCAAAATTTTACTTACATATAAGAAGCGATTTGTAGTGAAATATTTTAAATATATTTCTCTAACAAGACCTAGACTTGCAGCTTGTGTTTAATCGTCTATTTATACATGAAAACGTTGAAATTTTTGGTCTTTTACTACACTACCGGTCAGAATTGTGCATCAACCCGGTCTTTGATAATTAATTAAGTTTTCTTAATTGTAATTGTATCAGCGTTAAAATTTTTTCTCTTCAAGAGGTTGAAAGTTCTCCAAATTTTATATAAAATGATCCAATGATGAAGCCTGTTTGCTTCTTTTTAAGTAGATATTAAAAAAGTAGTGGAAATTTCAATGCTTACTGCGACATGCAAGAAAAAAATTGTGCATTTATGCTGATAAGTTGCTGCGAATGGAAATAAATATTTCGGATGACATTGAAAATATATATTCATTCATTTGTTTATTATGATTGGCCTGCAGACAACATGCTCTTTAATTTTTTCTACTGTGAAAATATGGCCTTATAATGAGCCAAAGAATATTGAAAAAAGCTTCTTATTTTGGATTTTACTTAAAATTCAAGAGGACATTAAACTTTACACAATTTTTGAATATATTCTTTAAAAGTTTAGAATATGACAAGATTAGTATTTTATTATTTTCCAATAATGAAGTTCCATAATTTTTGGTTCTATACTTTTGTGTTTCAATTATTGTCCAACTTGAAGAGTCTCGTATTTTGTAGTTGTGTCACAAAGTACTAATAATTTTCTTGTACAACAAATAGATTTCAGTGGTTTTTGTAATCATCCAAAAAATATTTTGTAGTAAATTTTTTCATTATGAGGAGAAATTAATATGTAGGTGAGATTCTAGGTGAGATTGTAAAGTAACACTTTTTTCTTGATCGACAGTGGAACAGTGATATACAACAGCGCTTGTGGCATGACAGGGTAGTAATCATGCAGTCAAAAGAAAAACATCCCTCGATCATATCCAGCACATCTTTCACTTGCCGAGTTCGACCAAACCCTTTCATATGCAATGAACATTGCTGAGAACTTGAGCCTGAAGCGTTTTTTAAGTTACAAAAACCTAGTTTGGTGTTAATTAACTCTTCTCTGTGTTGGTTTTGTACTCATAAAACTGCTCATCACTAAAGGAGCTCTTTCCCTTCACAGATCTTTTCAAGAAAAATAATGAACCGTAGAAGCGGAAAGTATAATGCACATTATTCTTCTCACGACATACGTTCGTTCATATTATTGCCACATTGTAGGTAATGGTTTAATTACCATTTCATGATGATTCGAAATGCTGTAGTGCCAATCAAAATGTTCAAGCTTTTAATTAAATATTTTATTTTATTTACGTATTTACACTATCGACAGATAGTACAGAACCACTAACTAGGTGACCTATTCAAAATTAGACTTGTTGAATGGTTCATAGTGGAAGTCATTTGGCCTTGTGGGTATTGAATTATCACCTGAGAAAGACAGAAATAAAATTTTAATTTTTAGGGAATTTTATACCTTAAATTCGACTCTTGGCAGGAGCTAGGAGAAAGAATTGATTAATTCAATATTTTACGAAGTTGACTATAACATGAACATAGCTGCATTCTCATTCTCAGAAGTCTCATTTTCGTTACAACTCAAAACAACACCGAATCGGCGTACTTTTGAGGATCGTGGTTTTTCTGCGTGCTTATTCAGATATTGAAAAATAAAGCACAAATTTTATTTTTCATGATTATTTTAATACTTTTTCCTTATTTTTGTATTCATCTTATTATCGAAAATTTAGAGGTAATGTAAGAACTAAAGCCATTCTAATATAACGGCCCTTGGTTTCGTAATCATCGGCTCAAAAACCTTAAGATAGGTGAGGGCACTTTTTTGTGGCGCTGTGTAATATGCATTGATATAGAAACAGATGTATTTTCATTGTCTTGTTTTCATAATTCGAAAAACTGCGCGCTCTATAAAACATAGTCGGAAGCCAATAGTTGGATCTAATTTAGGTAAAAAAGTTTGTTATTCAATATTTTATTGTATCTTTTGTCGTTTTTCTAAAAATTTAGTTTTTTTAATTTTCAGTCTTTGTCTTCACGATTAAAACAAAAACTACGCGATTTATCAAAAAATGAATCATAATAAATTTGTAGATCTTTTCTGAATGAACCACTTTTATGTATTAATTTTTTGTCGTACCTTGTGCCGTTTTTCAAGAAATTTAATTTTTGTATTTTCAATGTTATTTTTTATGCCTCAAACAAAATAAAAAGCTTTTTTTTTGGTAAAAGATTTTTGTTTATTCATCATTTTCGTATCTTGCATAGTTTAAACGCAAAATGGAATTTTTTATGTTTTAGTAGTTTTTTTGGTGGTTTGAACTATAACAATTTGTAAAAAAAGGCTGATTAACGAACTCAAACTTTATTTTTAGTCCACGAAAATGTGTGCCAAAGCGGAATACAATACAATTAGTCTTTCAAAAGTTGTCCAGTATAAAGATGACGATGACAACGACGAAATAGATGACGACAGACAATCAAAAACATTGATCTGTTTTTTCAGGATTCCGAAGATCTCGAAACGTGGAAATTTAATTAAATCGGTGATAACAACATTTTACACAGAACTAATACCTTCTAATTATGATGAGAATGTGAAAATCTGCACAGGTTCATGAAATAACCTTCTTGTGTGAGCATGCTAACTTTGAATACATTACCGCACATTTTCCTAGCTCCTGCCAAGACTTGAAGTTGGAGTACGAAATTCCTTAAAAATTGGAATTTTATTTTTGGCTTTCTCTCGTGATTATTTAATATTGAAAAAAGCAAATTACTTCAAATAAGGCTCATTCAAAGCAGAAGTTGATAAGCATTTCATCGGTTTAGGTACAATACTATCTGTCGGTAGTGTATATCAGGGTGGCAAAAAAAAAAGTTAAAATTTTGTTTGGTGGAATGGCTTATTTTGTGAGGTGACCAAATCAATATATGCCATTTTTCTTCGGGATGACCAGTGCCATATTTCTCATAAGCTTGGCTAGTCGTCCTAAATTTTCGGGTGGGGGGCGGGAAGGCAACCCTGTGACTGGCCATAGAAATAATGTTGGTGAAATACCTACCCCTTTTCCAAGGTCTCGTGGAGGCGGGAAGGCACCACTGTGACTGGCCACATAAATAATATTGGTCCACACCCTAATTTTTCGGGACGACTAGACACAGCCTAAAAAATACATTGTAAGTCTGTGAAAGGTTCGTGTGAATAAATCATTGTCTTCAGTTGTGTAAGAATCTTAACTTATCTTGCAAATGCACAACAAAAGTAATACAAATATATAATGCAACATTATGAATCCAAGCGAAACTTGGAGCTGAACTCCAAAATAAAAATTTTTCGGAGTAACTGCAGAATTTGCCTCTCCTTTTTTTCGACCGTCGTCTTTAATGAAATTTCGAAAAATATTGTTTTTCTTCGGTCTATCGGTCCCATCAGTTACTCCGAAAAATTTGTATTTTGGAGTTCAGCTCCAAGTTTCGCTTGGATTCATATCACTGAAGGTCAGTAACGTACTGGAAGGATGGGGTATTTGACTTATATTTCAAGAAAGTATAATCAAAACATCAGATGGGAACTTGGAAATTGGATAAACGTCCAAAGAAGATTAGTCCACCTGAAGGAACAGCGAAACTTTTTAATAAGATGTCGCAAAGAATCCCTGATTCCAGCACACATTCAAAAGCAGACAAATAAATTTCAATTGATAAATTTACATTATAAAGTCTTTCATAAATTTCAAAAAACTAAATTAATTTTCCAGAACAAATGTTTAAACTGTGAAATCAATAATACGATTGAAAACATTAAAGATTTAGGTCATAAATCGAATTATTTAAAGTATCGTTTGATGAGAAATATTAGGGAGGAATCAATTTACACTTTTTTCAATTCACAAGAACGAGGTTTATATAACTTGAAATATGTCAAAAGACAAGATTGTATAAAGAAATTCAACTTATTAAAAAATAAAGAGTTAGCAATTAATAAAAAAAACAGGGAGTTTAGATTAGAAAAATGGTTTAAAAACGTATCAAACGTTGAAATACCAGAGGAAATAGCTGAAACCTTAGCTCTTGGAAATAAATTTGGTGTTCCATTTAAAGTTAATAAAATCCCAGTAAACAATATCGTTGCAAATATTGAAAATTGTATTAAAAATATAGGTCAAGATGATAAAAAGCTAAAAATTAGGAAGGAAGTAACTCAAATAATTTCAAATCACAGTAGAAATAATAAATTTAAAAATAATAACCAGAATTTTGAAACTGTCAAAAAATTCCAGCAAGAACATGAAGATTTATTGTTTTTGAAAGCCGATAAAGGAAATGTGACGGTTGCTGCGAATAGGTCAAATTATAATGAAACTATAGAGAATATTTAAAAAAATAATAATTTATACAAAAATGTGAGGACCAGTTTAGTCCCCACAATTGAAAACAAATGCAATGACATTGTTTCCAGATGGGAGAGAAAGAGATATATAAATGAACAAATGGCTTACAGGTTGAAAACGCACAGCAGTGTTGTGGCAAAAGCATATGCTTCACCAAAAATTCATAAACCGGGTTTGAACTGGACATTGATTGTTTCCACCATCGGATCTCCTACGTATAATTTATCAAAATACTTATCCAATATTTTAAAACCTGTTTCTGAGAATATAAACACAATTGTTAAAGATAGTTGGAATTTAAAGGATATTTTGAGAAATATAAAAGTACCAAAAACGCACTCATTAGTCTCGCTGGACGTCATTTCTATGTTTGACAATATTCCTTTGGATTTAGCTCTAGAATGCATAGAAGAAAAATTAAATTTACATAGAAATTTAACAAAAATATCTTAGAATGAGATTTTAGTTGCCACCAGAACTGTTTTTAACAACATGGTTTTTTCATTTAACGATACATTTTATAAACAAACGTCGGGATGCCCGATGGGATCTTGTTTGTCTCCTATTGTATCTAACCTAGTTCTGGAAGATGTTGAAAAGAGAGCGTTAAAAAAATTAGACTTTAAGCCGATCCTATATAAAAGTTATGTGGACAATATTTTTTTGATTATTCCAACAAACAGAATTGTAGATTTAGTAAACATTTTTAATAGTATTGAAGAATCCATCCAGTTCACTTATAAAACAGAAATTAATAATTGTTTAAGCTATTTAGATTTAAAAATTATAAAAACATCCGAAGGTAAGTTGATAACAAATTGGTTCAAAAAACAGACATGGTCTGGGAGATATTTAAATTATAACTCGCACCACTTGTTTAGTCAAAAAATTGGTTTGATTAAAGGATTAATAGACAGATGTATTAAACTAAGTGATGTAAATTTTAGAAAAGAAAATTTAGAGAATATTAAAATTACTTTACAACAAAATAACTATCCACTCACATTAATAGAAAGTGTTATAAAAGAAAGGATCCATGAAATTTATAATAGCTCAAGTAAAAGTAAGAAACATAAAAAATGGTTAGAAAAATACAAAAAAACAGATTTAAAGGTTACTCTTGCGTATATCGAAGGTCTTTCTGAGAGACTAAGAAGTTCATTAAAAAAGTTTGATATTAACGTTTATTTCAAGAATGATCATAATTTGGATGATTTTGTTTTTAACAAAAAAGATTCGGAAAAGACAGAAAATTTATCAGGAGTGGTATATTTGATAAAGTGTACTGGTTGTAACAAAGTTTACATCGGTGAAACTGGTAGGAGGTTAAAAACAAGAGTCGCGGAACATAGAAGGGATTGCGAAATTGGAAATTTAGGCACTGGTTTGTCACAACACTCCTGGAATTTTGACCATTTTTTTAATTTTAATTTTAACAGTATTAAAATTTTAGCAAGAGAAAAAAACACTTATAAAAGACGAATTATAGAATCAATTTTTATAAAAAAATTTAATAAAATTTCAATAAATCTTCAAAGTGAAACAATGGATATAAATAAAATTTACCAATGTATTATACATTAATTTGCTCTAATAACTTTTCTTTCTTTTCAAATTTCATGAGCTATGGCGCGGTTTCCTCACTCGTAATGTCAATGTAAACTTGATTTGTTCATCGTCGCTCTTGTAGTATCGTCCTTAATGTAGATTAGATATATATCTTACTCGCTGACAGATGTATTTAACGATTATACTTGTTCCTTTCTCAAAACCAAAAATGTAATTGTTATATCGAGTTGGAGCCTCGTGAAAATTTATTTTTTAGAGGTTTCAACAAAATAGAAAGAACAGTTTTATTATATTTATTATTTTATTCTGTAAACAAAAATGTGAACAATTATATTCTCTCATTGAAAGCGTTTAATGTTTTGACATTGTTTTTAAAATTTTCCTAATGTTTGACTCCACATACTAAGTACAGGTAATGACAAAAATGTATTTTTATGAAGTTCACGACTTTCGCAAACAATGAAAGAATACACAAAAAACTTATTGTAACAACATTTTTTTAGATAAGCAATTTTTCCTGAAGAAGGCCCGCATTGTGTGCCGAAACGTCGATAAGGTTATTAAAGAACGATGTTTAAAGAACTAGAATCGTTTTTATTTATTCTTTTTCTTCACTGATGGGACCGATAGACCGAAGAAAAACAATATTTTTCGAAATTTTAATAATACAACATTGTTATGTAACGGTGATGTTCAATAATGATATCGAAACACCGTTTCAAATGACGAGTTCTGAGATTAGTGGTGGTGAAAGATATAGAGTACTGAGTATTGGTACCACCCACTGGGGCCTAATTTTTCGAAGGGTCAGTCGTACCTGAGAAGAGCGCACGTGATAGAGATAACCATAAATTCGTCGAGCTGGTTTATGAGTTCAACCGTTTGATAAAATAGACCCAATATACAGATTAGGATGAAACGTGCGGAAATTTTACAGTACTGTTTTGAAAGAAACATCAAATTCTGAAGATTATTGTGCTCGAAGGTTAACAGCTGAAAGTAACTGCAGAATTTGAAATATGGAAAGATTTTACAATGTTGTTCTTAAAGCAATGAACTTGAAATGAGCAGTAAAAAAGGTGCTATGATAAATTACAAAAAGGAAGATGTTTCGCTACGTGGGAAACTAATTAAAGGGCCAATCCCACCCTCTAATTTTTCCGTAAGAATAACATGGACAAAACCCCCATTCCTATAAATATAAGACCTAAAGGCCTAATTTTCAATAAAATGAGCGCTGATTTTTTATATTGCCTAATTAGTTTCTCTCAATGTTTAAGGGTGCCGATAATTTGCGATAAAATAAGTCAGAAGAATCGCTCAAATAATTGAAAATTATTTAAAAAATTAATAATTAATAAACAAATAACATAAATGTTTTAATTCGATCATTAAAACTGATATGTGAAAAAATGCACAAAATTATAATTTACTACCATTAATCCACAAAATACTTGATCCTCGTTCAGAGTATGGTTTTTAGAGCATGCTGGAAGAAGATGAGGGGGGAGGGGGGGGGGGTAAATCAAATATCAATGTATACTTCACATTCGGGGAAGTAATTTTAAAAAATCCTCATAATTTGCACTCGTTTTATTGAAAATTACGCCTTCTACACGGGGAAAAAAATCGCACTGTTATAGTAAGCTGAGCTCTTAATACTAAAGCACGGAACTTCATGTGCGAAATTGGTAGGAATTTCTACCTATATTGGAATCAGGTTAGACATTTTTAGCATTAAATGTCCTATACTATAACAGAATCAAGCGCATGCCGTCATTGCTAGAGTCACATACCCTTAGAGCAGTTGTGCCTTGCGGAAATAGTTCCAACTTTTTGCCTTGCTACGGTTGTAAGAAAACCCATCCTATTAGACTTATTCAAGCATGAGTACTCTTACAAAAGAGATATTAAGCAACGCCTAGCGGCGCTTGCGCGTTGCCTAATAACTCTCTTGTAAGAGTACTCATACTCTAATAGGATGGGTTTTCTTACAATCGTAGCGAGGCGAAGTTCGAGCTATTTTCGCAAGGGATAACGGCTTTAAAAGCATGAAGCTTTGTACTTTTTCAGGATAAAGGGATTCCTGTTTAAAATGAATGAATTTTGAACCAGGATAGGAAGAATGAAACCTGCGACAAAAGCATGACCAGTGTTCTTACTATTATAGGCATATTTTTTTTCTCCGTGTAGGCGAAAGAAAATACACAACTCACGGCGTTGGACAGAATCAAGTAACTGGCGCTGACAAGTAGAATCTACGCAACTCGTTGGGACGGATAGAAAATACGCATGTAACAAAATGCAAGTTTTTAGAAAACCGTGTTGAAGGTTTAATTTGTCTTCACAATTCAAGTGTAATTATTTCAGATATAATAAAGTGTTCCTAGTTATCCTATAATCATCGCAAAATGAAGTAACACCTGAACTTTATGGTTAAAACAGTTAGTCATATTTTCTATGTAACTTCTCTAGTGTGTTCTTTGACCTAACCTCAAACTTTTTAGAAGTTTCAAATTCAATCGACTTTTTCTTCTCCGCCAGGACTTTCATATTATGTAAGCTTGGTCTTTAATTCAAAACTATTTTTAAATTATAAATATTCATCTAAATGAATTCCAATTATATTACTTCGCTTGGGGTAAGGTTTTTTATAATCCATGCAAGTCAATGACAGCAAAACTTGCGCCACGGTGATTTGCATAGTAAAAATCTGATGATAGCAATATAATTTCGTTAATACACAAAACATTTATTTTTATTTCATGATTGTGTAATTCTTTGCAAGTGCAAAATAAATCAAAACAAATTAAAAGGAAGTTATGAAGTTTTAAAAGCTTGTGGTAATTTCTAACATGATGCATGATTCAAATACTTTATACACCGCAGGCATGATTCGCGCGTATTACGTGCCTGTTTTTAGGAACTTAAGTAGCCCTTTATGGGTCAGTGGTGGGAGCAGTACAATAATTGCCTCATTATTGTTCCTTGGCGCACAATGTACTATTAATCTCTATTTCAATCCTATATTAACTCTATTTATCGATACATAAACATCACGAATGTGTCAAAGTAATTTCTCTGTTCACTGAAAAAAAATTACTTTTAAGATTATTAGAATGACAACTGGATAGGAACCATTGGTCGTTTACTCTCAGAAACCACATAAAATTAGAAAAAAATGCTTTACTTCCCTGAAACATTGTAAATAATGACCACGTACTTGTGATCTCGTGAACAAAATTATAGCAGTTTGAAAAATTATGAGATGGAAAACTGATTGAGGATCATTTTGTTTTACCGCTTCCCACACAACAAAATAATCTATTTTGGATTTGAGTGTTTTATTGTGAAGAATGGTTAGTTCGGTGATTTTTATAAACAATTTAACGCAATTTCATTTCAATTTTTCAGTATCACAATACTTACAGTTTTTCAGCTATACGCTCGAACATTTATCAAACTTTTGTTATCAAATCCTTTAAATTTTGGTAACATATGAGAGAAAAAAAATGCATAACTTTCATTTATCAACTTTTTACAAAAGTCTTGTTAATAGCTTTTGTTTTTTATTCTATTCCACAATATTTCGGGGTTCAAACAGTGAAACCCAAAGCTGCGAGGCAGAGTGAAATAGTGTCTCTCATCGTCGGTTTAGTGCGAATTGCACCATTTCATTACGCCCAACACATTTTTCAACTCCGCGACCTTAAGCATCATCACTGCGTACAGTCCACTTAGAAATTGAGCAATTTTTAAAAACATTTATAAAGGGTGTTTTTTTCGTGAGATGTTGAAATATCTCAAGAAATACGCATCCTACAAACAAAATGTATGTGATAAAAATTTTTTATTTTCAAGGAGGAAAAGCGACTTCGCAAAAATGTACCCCACATTCAGCCCCCTGAGGGGTTTCTGCATTGCAAAGCCATCTGCCGCGAATTGACACAAACATTTTCGAATACAACTTACGTATTTTAAATTGAAGAATCTGAATTAGCAATGAAAAATAGCGGTTCCTATTTCAAAATTTGAAGCTTCCCCCTTCCGCCCACAGTCGGCGAGAAGCATGAGAAACCTGGCCAAAAATGAAAGCGTTGTTGATATTGTGTAAAGTGTGCAGCTTTGGAGTTTTTTGGATCCCTGATTTCAAATATGTTAAAAATTGCGAATTGAAAATGGCGGATCCAAAATGGTGGAAACCAACTTGAAATTTTTATTACATTTTTTATGAAATTGTGTCTATAGGGATTTAGCGGGATACTGATTTCAAATATGATGTTAAAAGATCTACATTAAAGACGACGAATACTAAAAGACGGACGCCAACTTCAAAAATTTAAGCAATTTTTGTAAAATTGCGTCTATAAGGGAAAAGAGGTTTTTCCAACAACCACACGTAAACGCACACCAAAGTGGTTTTATTTTGGAATACAGACATGTATCAATAAAACCTATACGGTCACCAAATGGAAGGATATAAAAGGATCAAAATATCCGACTTTGAAATGAATGATTTATGCATGACAAAGTTATATCGGATAAAACAAGCGATTACTTCATATTATTGATATGCAAATTATTCAATTTTGTCTTGAAGACATATTTCCAGGTCTAGAAAATTGTTCTATACAAGCCCAAAGTGTCATAATTATTATTAGATGCACGTATCTCATGTTCATGTTACACATATGCGTCGCAGAATATTTCATTGTAATCTGCGCCTTTTATGCCGTAATTATGACAATGAGTACATTACAGAGGTAATAATTTCAAAAAATATACTTCATATATACAGTTCAGCTCCTAGCCCATTGTCAGGGGGTTGGGTGTGGGCTTAATTTTTGCGGAATCGTTATTTCCTCTCGAAAATAAAAAGTTTATATGACAGATATTTTTTCGTAGAACGCGTATTTATTGACATATTTCAAAGTATAAAGATAAAAGAACATCCGGTATAATCAACGAAAATAGACCCAATGTTGATTGCTATAAATTTTGAAATAGAAATCTAGGCGTACTTTAGAAGAAAAAAAATGTTAGATCGAAATTTTTTATTCAACACAAGTTATATGAGTGGCTGATAGCAAAAGCGGAGTAGAAAAGTCGTCGGAGCAAAAACGAGTTAAGAATAATGCGGGAAAAAACGAGTTAAAAAAAACAAGAATAGCGAAGATTGTATCATATATTATGATATAACGATATGATAGTACGGTATATTATATCATAGTCTATCATTGTATTACACTTTTAAGTTATAATATACAATACCATTTTCATTATTCTTGTTTCCTTTTAACTCGTTTTTGCCCGCATTATTCTTAACTCGTTTTTGCTCCGACGACTTTTCTAGTTCGCTTTTGCTATCATCCCCTCACATGAATTTTGTGTTTTAGATTCAATTTTGGGTGAAAGCAGCAATTTCTTTCATATTCTAATGATCGGAAGCTCATTCACCGTCTTGAAATATTCTCTGGAATACTATATTCAGTTGGGATTGTGAAGAATCTTTCAAAGATTAAAATCAGCTCTTGATTATTCTGCCGTACAAACTAAAAAGATACATAAGTCCAACGATACCAAAAACTCATTTTTTATAAAAATGTCACTTATGTATCATTTTGATTTGGACGGCAGTATTGAAATCGGGTAAGACTGCAGCTTTTTGCTAAAACTGAAGCACAAAAATCCATAAAACATTTGTTAAATAAACAATTTTAACCTAAACAATTTTTCCTGAAGAATGCTTAAATTTCTTCTTCAAAATTCACAGCAATTAATATTGTTTCTATTTTCGTAGATTTTGTAAATCATTACAAATGTAGAATGAATTTTGGGATTGATTTTTCTTCTATTAGTACATCCTTAATGCCCTAATAGATTCGTATTCTAATTCACATAAGATCAAATTCAGCCAATAAGTGCTACTTTTACTGCAGTAAGTTGTTCACATTCTATTTTATTATGTAATGTTTTTGTTCTTACTATAAATAAATTGTGCAGATTGACATGAAGGGGGAAAAATGGATAAAGTTGACTCGAGCAAGATGAAGTAGGAAAGTGTATTGTTTGAAAGAAAATGACATACGTAAATACTCAAATTGGCTGACATGTTTTTGTTCTTATTATAATTAAAATGTGCAGATTACCGTGAAGGGGAAGAAAATGGATGTAGTTGACTCGAGCAAGAGAAAGTAGAAAAATGTATTGTTTGAAGGAAAATGACATGAGTAAATATACAAATTGGCTGACTGTGAGGTAAACTAGGACAGGATAAAAACGGGGAGTAGAAGTACAGATGGGAAACATTGAAAACTTGAGGTGGTTTTTGTTATTTCCATTTTTGATTATTACTTTATATTATTACCATACTTTGATAGGGAGGTTTTTGAAAATATGTATTTAATTTCTATTATTGCTTTTCATTCATAGTTCGAATAACTGGTTTTAAGTAGAACTTCACATCAGTACTTGTAACATTCTAAAATGCTTAATATAAATTAACATTTGAACAATTTATAATATAAAGATTTAAAATCGTGAACATTTTTTATTTTAATACTTCAAATGTGCTATTTTCCATTTTTCAGTGCATATATACATATAATTTAAAACCATTAAATTTCTTACTTAAAAATTTTGAAGGCTACCAGCAGAGAATTGATTATTTTTTGACAATCGTTTTTATTTTTTAGATCCTTAAACGTCTTGGAGAATTCAGAATCATTAAGTGAAAATTGCATAATTTTTAAATAGTCATAGTTAAATTGTAAAGACTTCAATTTACAGTTAAATTTTGAGGGCTTTGAATTTTAAATTGTTAAATTTCGTATTTGTCATCGCACAATTTGATAATTAAAAAATGTGACATTTCAAATTCTAAGAGTTTATAATACAAAGTTGGTAAATTTTATTGTGATTCCTTCTTATTAGTTTAATCTTACTGCAGGTAAAACTTTTGATATTAAAATTTGTGTCCGCTTAGACACTTGATCACTGAAGTTAAGCAGCGCTTGGCTCTGTTATAATAGGATTGGAGCAGATGTTGTACACTTTAAGATTTACTAAAGAACTTCGTTTTTTCAAATATTTCTTGAGTCAACGCATTAAAATTCTTTCCTTATTATGACAAATTCTTATTTCAAGAAATTTGGAATGTAGACATTTTTTTTACTTTTTCTTGTACAGAATTAAAAATTTAGCAAAATATTAAGTTTTAATCCAAAATAATTAGCAGAAAAATCCCAAGCTTCTCCATCATAAAATCGGCTAGAAACGCAACAGCGTCCTATGCACACAAAGATAACTCGCCTCTTGATGAATTCCATAGCTTTTTCTGTGTTTTAGACAGAAATTGTTAAATTTATACATTTTCCCATTTGAAATTGTTCAATTTTAAAATTGTAAGATTTAAGAGGTTTAATTCAAAATTCTATAATTTGTACTAATATAATATTAATTTGTGAATACTGAATAGACGTTGATTTTTCAATTCAATATAATTTTATTCGAAACCACCATGTTATGAGCCTATGACGCCTCTTGAGAAGTGAGCTTTAGTTAGTCCTTTACCGAACGGTGTCAGCGACTGACAGATTATTAGTTGCAAACGCCGTCACACTGACAGATTACTAGTCTAACAAATGGACACTAAATAACGCACAATTCCTTAATTTTACTGTAGACATATCGACGCCTCCATTCCATACAGCTCCACGTCGCGTTCGGCCACTGAAATGTTACACGGACCCAACACGACGTGGAGCGGTATGGAATGGAGGCGTCGATATCACGATATCGAAGTCACGCGTACCCCTTTAGGGGTAGGCGTGACTTGCTCGGTTTCAAAATAGTAGTGTGTAGATAGGTATGTAGGTATAAGGTAGATAGGTATATAGGTATAAGGTAGATAGGTATGTAGGTGTAAGGTATAGATATTCTAGATTGATATAGTATTCTCGTATTATTTTTTTAAATGATACGTTCGTTCCGCAACACAGCTCCGAGCGAGGCTGCTGATCAATCTCTCTAGCGATCATCCCAAGTGAAGAGCCTCACAAAATTGTTATGTGTGGTTCCCAACTTGGGCCCATTTGTATCCAAGGTCTTTGTTTCAGGTGTCATTCACTCTATTGTCACTCTGTTTACAAACTATGTGTGGCCACAATTTTCTGTCCTGGCATACTACTCTAGCTTCCTTCACGTCCATGCATTTTTTCATGCAAGCTCTCGTCTTTCTATGGCTTCTTATGTCTCTTCGAATTTGTGTCTCATTCACAGATTCTAACCATTCTTTCGGCTGTCTGTCTCTGGGCGTTCTGCCATTTACTTTACCTTTATACACTTGTTTGGTTAGTCGTTCATCTTTCATTCTTCCGAGATGTCCGAACCACCTCAGCTGATTTCTTTCCCATATGTCAACTAGCGTGTCTCCTGTACCACATTCTTTGAGGATTGTCTCGTTTCGGACTTTGTCCATCAGTGCTTTCCCGCATATTATGCGCAGAGGTTTCGTGCCAATCGCGTTAATTTTACTCCTGTCATTTTCTTGACTGGTCCATGTCTCGCTACCGTATAGTACAGTCGGTATGAATATAGAATTATGTATGGCCAGTTTAGCTTTTTTTTATATTTTTTTATTTCTAAGAATGGACCCTGCTCTACCGATAACCTGCTTACCCTTATTTATGCGCCTATCTAACTCCCCATCTATTTTCCCATATATATATATAATTAAAAAAAAGTTAAACAACCACCGCAGGGTACCACTAAGAGCAACTGCCATCTTGAAAAAATGTCAATAGCCCCCAGTAGAACCGCGGTAAAATACACCTATGGCCACGTCTCACATCCGTGAGATGGGTGGTCACTATATATATATATAAAATACCTGGCACAGAACCACTTCGAAAATTTCGCGCCATACGAGATTACAAATCACAACCCAACCAGCTGACTGCCAAGTCAATCGTATGTTTTCATCTAAAACAATAGAATCCGTGAAATCTTCAATTATCCAAAATCCCATGACTGAACATAAATCCAGATGTGAAAGAAGCACGACAAGATTTACTACCCGAAAAATCAAAGGATAAATATGAGCTGGCCTTCAAGAAATTTGACGAATCGAGGAAACAAACCAAAACCGAAGAATGTTTGGACAGTGATCATCATCATCATCAAAAAAACATTCACTTCATAGAACGTTCTCGCACCATTTTGGTAAAGGGCTACCTAACGCTCACTATTCAAGAGCCCCTATAGTCCAATAACATACTGATTTCTAATAAAATATCGTACATCCCTCGTAGGGTTACACACTTCTTCACGTGGAATTCAATGTTCATGTAGAGACGTGCTTAACCCTATTTGTGATGTAATACACTATTATTTTCATCTTTAAAATTATAAATTGCTATTTGTTTGGAATGTTAAAATTATATTAAATCGGAAATCCTTAGAAGAAGGAGAATTACTTACTCTTTTGGAAAGCTTTTTATTTTAACATTTTGAGCAAAAATTTAGATTGAAAAACGTAATTGCATTCTTATTTCCAATATCTGAAATTTCAAGCCGTCATTTGTTTATGTGCCATTCCATTTCATTTCGCGAAGGTGTTTGTGAGCTAATTTGTGAAAATCTTGGTACTTAACTATAAAAAATGTACGGGTTTTTAAATTAATTCATTCCATGAATTTATGAAATGAATTTATTTTTATTTAGAAATTTGATATTTTGAATGCGAGGGTACAGAAAAATGTCACATTTATTTGGATTATAAAATAGAGAAAATTTTATAATGTAAAATTGAACTGAACCAAATCAGACGTCTTCAATGTATTGAACTGCGTTACATTTTTCAATTTTCTCTTGCAGTCCGGAGTTCCATTTTTATTTCTCTTGCGTACTCCCAGATCCCTGCGTTCCTTTTTCAAATTTCCTCCAGCACTCCTGCATTTCTTTTTTACCTTCCTCCTGGACTCCTATGTTTCTTTTTTACTTCTTTTCTGCACCCTGCGTTCTTTTTACACCTTCTTCCTTCATTGCTATGTTCCTTTTTTACTTTCCTTCTGCATTCCAAATTGATATTTCACCGGCCGTATTGAACTGATTTTGATTAAGCATGTGTATTTATGAAAAATATTCAAAGGAAATATTATTAACCCTTAAATTGCACCTGGGGTATATTACACCACAAGAAAAGTTTGCGCTCCAATTAAGTATACTAAATTCCAAAAAATTGGGTATGTGTTGCCATCTGGCATTTATTGGGATCTCTAACTAACAGAAAAGTATGTTGGCATAGACCGCCAAGCATTAGTCTTCGATCAGCAGTCGTCCAAAGTTGACTTGTCAAAAGCATGGGGTGTCGAACACCCCTTGTGCCAGTAGTGTCTATATGGCATAGCTGGAATCCTAGGTATTGATAGTGAAGAAACGTCCACTGACTCGAAAGCAATACACTTGGATAACTATGCAAGGTGTTTAGTTTGCCCTCGCAATGAAGACAAAAAAACAAAAACGGCATGCTTTGCTTGCAAACGGCCAACGTGCAACGATGACCGCTCAGGCCTCTGCACCACGTGTGCCTGCTTTGATTAATCATTTTTCAATTTAAAGGAGTGTAAATTGCATTGCAAACAACAGTATTCATCGCTTTCATGTATTTTAACTTTTGAAACATTTTTTAAACGCGCTTTTATAAATAAACATTGGTTTATATAGAAAAAAATATAGTGCTCATTTTTACCAAAAAACTACATGTTCATTTCTGGAAATAAATACCTTTTTTGAAAGGTACAATATTGCAGTAACTATTTTCTGAAATCATAGTATTTCAAGATTATGTCAATCAATTTTTAGCTGAAAATATTGAAAATTACGCGAGTTATGAATTTTTATATGAAAAAACTAACTTTTCCCGGTTTTTTTTCAAACATTTTTTTAACTATCCTAAATTAAAAAAATGGTTATAAAACTAGTTGGACTTTAAAAAATATATATATTATGCACAATTCTTGTTAAAAAATATGTAGTACAGGCTTCACAATACACGTTTAAACACTCGGGGTGTCAACGTTAGTTGAAATTCCTCTATAGCTTTTTAGAGAAAAAAATAACACTTGTGCACTCTTATTATATTTTAAAAATAATTCTTGGAAATAAAATTAATGATACATTTCAATGAAATTATTTCCAATATGCACAATGTGAAGTTAACCAATTATTTCAAATGAAACATTGAATAAAATAAGTGTCTACTCTCTAGACATACAGCGAACATATTGGGTCTACGCTCAACGATTTTCGGTGAACCTAGCCACCCTTTCCAATTTTGTATTTGTTATGAACATATACTTTCAAATTATTAGGAATACAAATTTTAGTTAGCAAAGTGCTCATGAATGATTACCACTGAATATTATAAATACAAACAAAGTGCAATCACTCGAAATCGAATTCATAAATAGTTTCAAGTTTTGAATGTGATATTTTTTGTATCTTGTTATATTGAAAATTAAATTTCTAAATAAAAATAAAGTAATTTGATAGTATACATTCATTTAAACCTCCAGGCTGCATGCACTTTTGTTGTTACTTGAAATTACAAGACAAATCACAAAACCGTGACATTTTTTCCGCACTTACTTTGTCCCTAATAATTCCACTTGTTTCCTGAGAGAGTTGATGCCCACATTCTTTTCGAAATACGCTGTGGACTGGCGTGACGGAGATTGTCGGCAAGGGGTGGAAAGAGAGAGGCGTCATTGTTAGGCAAACTACCTGCTCTCGACTCGCGAGTATTACGTGCTCAAATGCTTGAGAGAGAGGAAAAAAGGTGTGTAAACCCGTTGAAAAATAGAGCAGTTGGCTAGATTGCCGGAGGGTTTTAAAATCCGTAGACCTCCACTTGAGGAGGCTGAGTAGTTGCACTTAACCTTCTGGCTTGACGTTTGTCTTCCAAGGTGATGAGGAAGGTCGAGATTGATGTTTCTTGTCGATTTTGTGATGAGTCCCTCGCGACGCAGCTCAGAAATGTATAGAAAACTATCCCCTCGGGGGAATTCAAGGTGGATTCAAACCAGGGTTGTAAGAACCACAGAACTCACAGAAATCTTAGATTATGAAATCCTAGATTTTTATCTGGTCTCCAGCATATTTTTAATGTAATTATTATCAATCGTAACTCGTAACATTGAGCTTTTCCATTTCAAATCATACATAAAGAAAAATCTGGGTGACAGTGTCGAAATGATAACAGAAATATTTTTCTAAATGTAGTATTTTGCGAACTAGAATATTCTCACAGCGATAGGATAAACCGTGATATCTCATTCGATTCCATTTATCCAATTTTTGTCTTGCAGGATATCCGACGGTTTATCCCTGGGATATCTCTGGGATAACCTGGGAGATGAATAGAATCGAATGGGATATCCTGGTATATCCTACTGCTGTGAGGGTAGGTATTTGGGATTTTATTTTCTCATTAGACGTGGAAACTGCTGTTGTTTCAAATAATCAAAAGAAAATGAATTAATTTGAAAAATTACCAAATAGCGGCATTTTTTCTAACAGTCTTGAAAATAAATTTCCTCAAAAACCCCACTTTTTGAATTTTTTATTTTCACATTCTCATCATACTGAAAAGGTATTACTTTTATGTGAACATTGACTATCGCAGATATTTTTAAATCTCCACGTTTCAAGACCCCCTAAATCCGGACAAACATGTTTTACGATGGTGCTTGTCTGTCTTCGTCGTCAATGCTGTCATTGTCGTTGTCTTTGTTGTCTGTACACCGGATAACGGTTGGAAGACTAATCAGATTGTATTGTGAATTGACACACGGTTTTGGTGACCAAAAAAATCGTGTTCGTGAACAAGCATTTATTGACGAACGGTTCTGGTTTTCACAAGAAAAAAAGAATGAAAAATAAAAAATTCCACTTTGCAGTCAAACTATAGAAGATACGAAAAAAATTAATAGACAAAAATTGTTCACCCGAAAAAGAACTGCAAATTTGTTAATAATCATATTTTGATGCATAGAACGCGTAATTTTTGTTTTAATTGTCAAAAATAACATTGAAAATTAAAAAAAAAAATTATTATACTATTAAACCAAATCTCTTTCGGGCTAAGCGTGTCTCACTTGGTCCAAGCTGGGGATCAGGGAGTTCATATGAGAAAAGTGCGAAGGAGTGTCCCCATGCAAGAACAAGACATAGATTTTTCTAGCGCGGTGGTGTTGGCCCCTGACAACTAAAAATCAAAATACGAAATTTTGAATTCTTGAACATAGATTATTGTAGATAGTTATATTCCGCATCTTTTTCCCCTTTGCAAAAAGATCATACCTTCTTTAGATTTTTAAAAAACTGCAAAAAACTGTTTTTTTTTAAAAGTCAATTTTTAATCCGATTTTTGTCTTCAACTCGTCCTCAAATCCACAGTTTTTGGAATTTCTTTATAAAATTTGTAGGAAGCATTCCTTATAGTGTTCTTGTTATGACGGTTAGCGATAAAAATGTTCAGCTTTATTCATAACAATACCAAAAATTATTTTCTACGCTATTGCATAATTCGTTCCACAAAACGTTTGAGCGTTTCGTTTATCGAGGAAAGTTTGAGCAATCAAAAACTTCCTGCCGAGAAGTTGTTCAAAAATGTACAAAGAAGTTTTCTGCAAAAGCTTTTTTCAAATAAATTAATAGGTAAAAAACTGTGAACGCTAAACTTTAAGCGCGCGACTGATCTTCTATGCGTGGATTATGCCGAGTCGGAACGTCTTGACGTTTAGGCGGGTTATAGAGAGCCAGGCTTAAATATAAATAATAATTCTTCAATTGACATAAAATGTGTTGAATTTTTATTCATTTATCGAATAGTTATGTTTATAACAATTTATATAAATAGAAGTAGAGACGTACTCTTCGCCCTGCGTAAAAAAATTTCGTTTTGAAAAGCCTTATTACGGAATTATTATTGAAATTATTACCAAAACACGCTTTTATCACGATATCCGTACAGAAGTCCAAAATATAAAAAACGTGAACCTCATTTTTTTCAGCGTCTATCGAAAGAGAAAAAAACTAAATATTATACGTACTCTATTTCTGCATGTTTTCTTAACATTTCTATTCCACGTTTCTTCATTAGTTGTTCGTTTCCACCTAGCACAAACTTGAGATTCGGTTTTCATTATAGAAATTTGAAAATTCGGTTCGATAATAATTTGATTATTATAAATTATAAATTTTATTTTCACTGAAGAAAAAACTCGCAATACGCATACGATGTGCACAATTCGGTACTCAGAATAGAAATGATGTATTTTGTTTTAGCAGAAAACTGCAATGCTTTGGCTACGTATGGGTTAAAAAAGGCTGTAGGGCGTTTGAAGGTCATCTAACACTTGAAAAATCTTCCTATATTAGTATATTACATTTCGAGTTTATCGCACCGCCGTATAAGAAAAGACGTTCCGACTGGGCATAATCCACGCATAGAAGATCAGTCGCGCGCTTAAAGTTTAGCGTTCACAGTTTTTTACCTATTGATTTTTTTGAAAAAAGCTTTTGCAGAAAACTTCTTTGTACATTTTTGAACAACTTCTCCGCAGGAAGTTTTTGATTGCTCAAACTTTTCTCGATAAACGAAACGCTCAAACGTTTTGTGGAACGAATTATGCAATAGCGTAGAAAATAATTTTTGGTATTGTTATGAATAAAGTTGAACATTTTTATCGCTAACCGTCATAACAAGAACACTATAAGGAATGCTTCCTACAACTTTTATAAAGAAATTCCAAAAACTGTGGATTTGAGCACGAGTTGAAGACAAAAATCGGATTAAAAATTGACTTTAAAAAAAAAGAGTTTTTTGCAATTTTTTAAAAATCTAAAAAAGATATGATCTTTTTGCAAAGAAAAAAAAGATGCGGAATATAATTATCTACAATAATCTATGTTTTAGAATTCAAAATTTCGTATTTCGATTTTTAGTCGTCAGGGGCCAACGCTACCGCGCTAGAAAAATCTGTGTCTTGTTCTTGCATGGGGACACTCAATTGTACGAGGCTGTGTAAGCGGGGGAGGCGTATATATTTTCAGATTATTGTGAAATTCCTGTGTAGTTTATTTAAATAACACGTTCGTCCCGCAACACTGCTCCGACCCAGGCTGCTGATGAATCTCTCTGGCAAACACCCCAGGCGAAGAATTTCACAAAGTCACCATGTAAAGCTCTCCACTCAGGCCCATTAGTATCCGAGGTCTTTCGTTTCAGGCATCTCTCACTCAACTGACACTCTGCATCATGAATTTCTTATGAACTATTTTTCGCCAAACTTTTCTGTCCTGACATACCTCTTTAGCTTTCCTCACATCCATGCATACCTCGATATACTTGTTACATCAGTTGTTCTTCTTCCATTCTCTCAAAATTCGCAAACTATCTCAACGAATTTCTCTTATACTTTTCAAACAGTGTCTCCTCTAGTGTTGCAACATCGATGCGGAAACATCGGAACTGTCGATGTTTTTCTTGCGATGGTCGATGTTTTCGCATCGATGTTTTACTTTCGATCCAGCGAAATTTTCCATCCATTTTCAAATTAGCCAAAAAAAACGTTGTCTTATACCATGGTGAAAAAAACGAGGTATCGCAAGACGCAGCCTTTCTGTCAGCCAATAGGAAAAATGCCGGGCTGACTGACAAGTTTATTGAAAAGCATCAGGCTGACATTTTAATTTAATATGCTCATCTTTCTGGCAACCTTCTTATTCGATAAGTACCAAGATATCATATTAATTTCCAGATCTGAAGTTATTGGTTAATGCTGAACCATTCCATTCAGATTATTACATTTTCAAACTAGGAAAAGAAATAATAAAAAAAACATGTTTCAAAATTACGAATATTTTAGAAACATGCTTAGTAACAATACCTGAATAAAAAAGGATTCTTTCGATAAATAAATGTAAAAAATGTTTGTTTGCTTTTAATTAAAAGAACTCTCAGAAGTATTATAAGCAACCCCGCAGATTGGAAAGAATTTCCTTCAGCCTCTCTATTTGAAAATTCATTTAAGATCGCATTAAAATCTACTTTCTTATGAATAATTTTATGTAACCGAAATCAGAGCATGAAAAAATTCACAAATCAAAATTATATTTCCAAAACGGCGTCCTGTCCTTCTCATTAGAGACAATTACACAACAAAAGAAAAAAGGGGGAGAAAGGGGGAAGAGTCAACTTAAGCCAGTCCTCTGGGAAGAATCCTTTTTTATTAAATATTGTTACGAAGGATGTTTTTAAAATATCAGAAATTTTGAAAAATTGTTTTTTTTATTATTTCTTTTCTCATTTGGAAAATGTAATAATTTGAATAGATTGGTTCAGATGCAATCACTAATATATTTAAATTATCATACACATATATTGATATTTTTTATATTTATATTTTTCTAAATATAGATAGATAAGACTTTATTCATTAATGCTACAAATTATTGTTTCACATCCTCTTGCAGCCTCCCGTTTGTGTTTACAATCATACCTTAAAATTAAATTATACTTAGGGTATATAAAATCTATATATATACATATATACATTCAAAATCAAAAACAGAAAAAAAACAAAACATACATTTTCACTTATTTTACTTTAAATCTTTTTTACGTAAAATCACTTCTAACTCATTTAGCTTATTACACAGGTTTTTATCACAATTTTCTTTCAATTTCGTATATAGTCTACTTTTCCATAGCTCTTTTTCACTTTTACTTTTCCAGTCTTGCCACCATGTTTTAGAGTTTATTCTCAACTCTTGTAGAACCTTGTCGCATTGGATTATGTGTTCCCACACTTCACTCCCCGAGCCGCATCCTCTGCATGTTCCGTCTAAAAAACCTTTCTTACCCTCTTTTAAAACATTGCCACATCTCCATCTTGCCCAGCCTTCTTTTTGTCTTATTGTCATATCTTTTCTATTCCAATATGACTCCATGCAAATCCCTTCTTTAATTAATTTGTAATATTCACAAAACGACGATTCATCCACTTTTTTCCAATCCTTTTGCACATCTTGGTCCGATTTAAGCTGTATTAACTGCCTAACTCTTGCCTCGATTTCCTCCACTGGTTTCCTTTCCCATAGTTGATTAATAATCATACCATCTCCTAGACTCCTCAAGCTCCGTTCCAAATCTTTTCCCCACTTGGAGGGATTACCGTTCTTCATTGCTCGAATTTCCTCTAACAGACACTTTTTTGCCCACCTATTCTCTTCCATTTTATATACTTTTAACATGAAGTTGCTTGCTCTTTTAAATGCCTCAATCTCTATGCTTCTTTTTCCCGCCTCAAGCTTCCAGATATAGTCTGGCGTATTGCTTGCCAGACCCATGCTCATTTTGGTATATTTTCCATGTAACCTCTCTAATTCCTCTCGCCTGTTCCATCCCCACAGCTCCACGCCATACATTGCCCCTGCTTTTACCGTAGAATCCATAAAGTATAGTTTCTTTTTTAAGTCCGTAATACCCGCCCTCCTAGTCTCTCCCCAGACTTTGTTTATCAACTGTTGAGTCTTCCCAATTGCTTTACTTATATGGGTTTTGTAACTATTCTTGGTCGTGAACCAGAAACCCAGATATTTAAACTGCTGAACCACTTCTAATTGTATTCCTTTGTATTTCCACTCCTTTTTCTCTCTTCTGCCTCCGTTGCTAAAGATCATGATTTTCGTTTTGTCCGTGTTAACCTCCAGCTGATTTTCATCCGACCATTTTCTTAACGTCTTCAGCATCTTTTCCAACTCTCGACTGTCTTCCGCCATCAGTACCACATCATCAGCATATATGAGTACAAAGATCTTTACACCCTGCCCTACGCCTGATCCTATTGCCGTTCCTCCCTCCATCCTTTCTGCCAGCTTCTCCTCCAAATCATTTATAAAGATGTTAAATAAAATTGGGCTAAGTGGACAACCCTGTCGCACACCGTTATTCGTTTTAAACTTTCCTATGACTTCTTCATCTACTAAAATTCCGTTCCATGTTGTTCTATAGATCTCTTTTGTCATTTCCAAAAACTTCCCCTTAATTCCCATATTTTCCATCTTCTTCCATAATTTCTCCCTATTGACTCTGTCGAAAGCTTTTTTAAAATCTACGAAGGCTGTATATAGTTTACCTCCCTTTCGCCTTAATCTGTTGCCTATTAATGTGTTTAGAACGAAAATATGTTCTGCCGTTCCTCTTCTGCTCCTAAAACCCCCTTGTGCCTCCGACAATTTGTTTCTTTCTTCTAGCCAAGCTCCTAGCCTATTAGCCATTATTGTAACCAGGATGTTATACCCAATGTCAAGTAAAGAGATCCCTCTATAATTGCTTACTTGGTTCTCGTCCCCGCTCTTGTAGATAGGGAAGATATTTGCTATTCTACAATCTTGCACTATCTCTCCTTTCTCCCAAATTTCTTTCATTAAGTTACATAACTCTTTTTTACCGTTGACTGATAAGTTCGTTAAAAATTCCGTTGCAATTCCGTCCTCCCCTGCTGCTTTCCCTGACTTTAGTTTTCTCATAGCCTCCATCACTTCTTTCAATTCCAGAGGTTTATTTAGATCCTCTGCTTCTTGTGACACTTCTTCCTCAAATTGTTCTTCTCTACTTTCTTCCATTTCCCTTTCTATTGTTACTTCAGGTTGTTCATTCAACAAGTTTTCGAAGTGTGCTTGCCATTCACTTCCACTAATACTGCTTTTTATAAACTTTCTTTTCCTTCTGAACCAGCTCATTGCACTCCACCATTCCGCCAAGTTCTTACTTTCCTTCACTCGTTTCTGTTTCTCATCTATCCATTTTTTAATCAGATCTTTTCGTAGCTTCGCCGTTTCCTTTCTGCAAGCCACATATTCCAACTTACTAGTCCAATCTCTTTTCTCTCTAAAGATATGCAGTTTTTTAAAAAGTTTTCTTCTCATTGTTCGATATTGTCCGTTGTCCCATCCATCTTCAAACACTCTAGCGTAGTTTCCTTTAAACATCATATTCACTTTTTCTGCTGCTTCGTTCACTATCCTTTTAATTTCCTGCCACTTCATTTCTATACTTTTGGTATCATGTATTCCTTCCATGTATGACGCTGTTTCTTCTTCAATTTTCTCCCATATTTTCTCACTCTCCTCTCTATAATCTTCTCTTCTGTCGGCTTTCCATCGGAGTTTAGGTTTAGTTTTCTTCTTCGATTTCCTTGCGTTTTCTTCTATTCTTAATCCCCCCCAGTCCAATCTATAGAATACCATTAGATGATCGGAACCTTCCTGTGCAGATACTTTGAGTCCCTTGAACCATTCTGGTATCTTCACATCTTCTTCCATTTTGATCAGTATCAAATCTAGTACACTACCCAGTCCTGATCCGTGCCCTACACATGTTATTTTTCCTTCCTCATCTCCTTCCGCTCTGCCATTCATAATCATCATCGTCCTTTTCTCACACCAGTCAATGAGTTTTTTCCCTTCCTGTCTAATTTCCTTATCTTCCGACTTCCTGAATGGCAATTCAATTACATCATCCATGCCACAATTTGCTATCCCTTGCTCCTCACCTACTCTGGCGTTAAGATCTCCTGCTACGATTATTTTAGCTTTTGTACCTTCTAAATTCTCAAGCCTTTCGTCCAGAGACTTTATGAATTTTCTAATATTTGAGGCTTTGTTATTATACCCTGTGATTATTATATAATTAATCTTACCGTCATTTTTAATATCTATTTGTAAACCGAATTCCCATTCTACTATTGACCATTCCATTTTCAGTTTCTTTTTGATTCCTATTAGTTGTCCACCTGCTACTCTTCCTCGTCCTGATTTTGCTCGAGTCGCTGCTTTTCCTTGCCACCAATAATTTTTGTTCAAACTCTTTAAAACCTTCTCCATTTTCTCTTTTTCTACGAAAGATTCTTGTATAACAATCACGTCTTCTCCTTCTAAAGCCTTCCAATTTTTCCTTAAATTACCTAAACCTTGAGAGTTGAATTGAATTACCGTCAGTTCACCATCTTCCTGCTCTTTTTGTTTTTCTGGTCTAAAGGCCCCGAAAATTCCGCCTTTCCTCTTCTTGCCATAGTCTCAGTTCTCCTTCCGTTTCATCCCACTTTAACCAAGTGCCTTCTACTTGTATCCCCTGGTAAGCGACTTTAGCTTCTTTCCCTTTTTGTCTCCATCTATCAGCCTCCTCTTCTAGGTAATTTTGGATCTCCTTCTGTCGATCTGTTAGGTCATCTAGAATCCAAACACCCCATCCTAATCGATTCAGATTCCCTTTTTCTTTCATAATCTGACGTTTCTTTGCCCATTCCTCTAGCCTAATTCTCCAGCCTTTTTCAGTTCTTTCCATAAAGCTCACTCTCACCTCTATATTCAACACCTTCCAAATCCATCGCTCAAATTCCTCTTTACGTTCCCTCGTTATCAGTGTTAGACCTGTCACTAAAATGTTCTTCTTTCTCGCCCACCTTTCCTTCTTCTCCGTTTCCCAGCTTTCTTTGCTTAACTTTTTAGGAAGGTTGTAAATTGCCAAAGTTGATTCTGCACCTTTACTTTCTAGCCTTTGCTTATCCTTAGCTTCTTCTTCCCTCTCTGTCCCCATCTCATCATCGTTTGTTCTTTGTGTACGTCGTTGTCTGGTACCATTTTCAGGGCGAATTTCATTCCGTTCCGTTTGCCCAGTGTTTTTATTTTTGTTATTATTCTCATTTTTCATGATTTCCTTTAGGCAGGCTAGTTCTTCATTTTGCTCTTCAATTATTTTACATAACTTTTGGATTTCCTTCCGGTATTTATCATTTTCTCTTCTTAATTCCGCCTGAGAGTCTTGTTTTTTACTTCTTTCTTCTTCTCCCTCATTTAGCTTCCTTTTTATCATTTCAAATTCTGTCCGCATAAGACCTTCTAGTTGTGCCAACCTCGACTCCCACTTTTCTTCAATTTTTAATTCCCAATCCCTTCTATCTTCCTCTGTCCAGTGCTCTGCCAATTTCTCATTCACGTTGTACTCTTCCTCTGTTTGGCTAGTCACATTATTTGTTTTTGTTTTCGGCGGTGTTCTTATTAGTTGTTTCGTCGCTAAAAACCCATTATTGCCTTTTTCACTGGCAGATTCCCTCCTTTGGGTAAAATTGATATCCATATTTTGCACACCGTTCCCGCTTGCCTCCTTGGAATTGCCTTCCCCGATTTGTTTATCACTTTCACCTTGATCCTCCTTGTCTCCTTCGTTTTCCCTGCCACCCCCGACCTTCAGATTATTGTCACCTTTCCAATAACTTTATAAACTCTTCATTCCTTTTTCATTGTTTTCACTCCCTACTTTTCTCGGTCTGCCTCTTCTTTTCTTGGTCTTTTCATCCATTTCTTTTTTATCCTCCTTGCCGCTTTCCTCCAAAGATAATAAATCCTGCACGTCACTCGCGGGTTCTGTCGACAAACACTGGATGTCGCTCGCGTCGCTCGGTTCCCCTCCAGATGCCCCGGAAATCGACCGATGCGCCTCCAGATCACTCACCCCTAAATCACTCATAACCTCACTTTTCACGTTTCTGATCGAAATTTTTCCGTCTTACATCGTCCTCCGCAACACATTTTATGCCCATTCAATCAGAAAACCTTAACTCACTTTCACAAAACACCTCTGTGTGTCCCAAACAAAACGAAAACACCCTTTTTCATCAACCAAACTGGAGCGCTCCACAAACACGTCTACACTCAAACACCTCCTGAACCGGAACCCCTTTTTCTAAATATAAATACTAATCTAATAAATCTAATAAATCTGATACCTTCTCTGATGAGAATGTAAAAATGACATGTCTACGATAAGATTTAAGTTGTTGAACCAAAAAGACGACTTTACAACAGGAGAGTTGAATTTGCAATAAAAAAAGATTTTTCAGTTAATAAAGAACAAAAATTTCATCCAAAATGTTGATTTTTCATGCTGAGTAGACGAATTTTCAACCAACAAGTATGACGTTTCAACAAAATTGTTGAATTTTCAACAAAATAATAAAATTGACTTCAACTTCGGTTTATCGAAAATTCCCTGTCTTTTTTAAGCTTTCCCTGACATTCCCTGACCTGTATTGCATTCCTGGCATACTAAAAAGGGAGAGTTAGGCATTATACATCCAAAGGATTGATATCTCATTTTATTTACTACCCGCGCGGGAAATGCGATTTTGGGACCCTGGCCTGAAACAGTAAAAGTGATCGATTCCATGAGCGAAAATGAGTCCGTGTGATAAAGCTTACTTTTCGACACGTTTAGAAATATTAGACTTTTAACCTCAATCAATTCCAGGACTTGAATCGGGCAAAATAATAGACCCCCCAACGAGCGGGTCAAATGGCTGGATGCGAACCATGCAGTATCTTAAAAATCCATATTTTCTTGGGTGCATCAATCGATCGTGGAACCGATCACTTTTGCTGTTTAGCATTCCCCTTCGCGGTATGTAAACAAAATAATCTGTTAACCAAATAGGAGACTATTCGATTCTCCCTTTAGTTAATAATGTACTAATAATTCCTTCCGGTAATATATTGAGAAAAACATTTTAAACATGTCTCGCTTAGCCCCGTTTTCCCGTTTTTTCCTAATTTCAGGGAAAGACATTTTTTCCATTGTTATCAGTCTTATTGTCTTCTCAGCTTTTCAGAATTCCTACAGTTTCTAAATAGTACCGATCTTGAACAAAGTGTTATTTTGCTATATAGGAGAAGAAGACTTGGGAAAATGACGAATCAAGTCTGTTCATCAGAGTCGGTATAAAGGAGTAGGATAAATGGAGGATTTCGAGAACTTGAAAAGAAAAGTGAAGGTGGCCAAACCGCGTATCTGCAAAGCTTCAGCTTTCCTCGAGGTCGTTTAATGATGTGAAACTGTGGCAAAGTTGATAATTATTGGATACGTCGGCATCATGTTACGGGACACGTACTTTAACAGGGTCAGAAAGGTTGGTCGCTAACACGTTGAATTCGTTAACAGATTCAGTATCCGTGATAAAGGTAGATTTAAGTCGAGTTGAAAGCATTAAATACTAACGTGAATTAAATTTTCACTTGCATTGCTTAACAATGTGATCTAATTTAGTATTAAATTAAAGTAATAAAGTGCTTTATAATTTGAGAGCTATGTAGTTTTAATTCTTTTTCTGCAGAAAGTTTGTCTATTTTAACCGATTGTTAATAACGCTAGACGTGTTTAAATTTTAGCTTTTGAGAAAACTGGAATTTGGAAAAACATTAATTTAAAAATGCTGGTTTAATATTTTGTTGTCAGATAGTTTCAGTAAATGATTTATTTTCTATTGTTTGCTAAGATTTTACATAATAACTACGAAGGGGAGCCATAAATTGTGGTGGAAACAGTTGATTCTTACACATATACCGAGTCGAAATTTGGACCCTACTATGAACCTGCAGCTGCTCATTAGAACCTGCGTTGACGCTATTTAAACCTATAGCCCCTACTATGAGGTTTTTTTTTCTAGAGAATAAAACATTAGAGTCTTCTTTGACTCCGTTTGAACCTACAGACCCTACTTTGAATATTTAGAAGCTACACCCAGGAAACAAGAAACCATTGAAAAGGCGACTCCGTGAATTGCGTATCTGTGATTTGCAGATTAAGATTTTTAAAACTGAAGTGGTTTGCGACTATGTGAATCGGTCAGTTTCTCGATATTAGCAGTATTAAAGTATCTGTAAGCAAAAAGAAAAGGATTCTTTCTAAAAATGTTAATTTTCTTGCAAAACCGAAACTGAAGTTTCTATTTGAGCCTTAAGTTATCGAATGCTATCATCCCAAGTAGTTTGAAAAGAATATAAATCAGATTTTCGACTTGCGAAAGACAACCAAATTTGGAGGTTACGGACAAAAAAATTAAATAAAAAATGTCGGTCTAGTCTGTTATTTTATATTATATTTTCTGTTAGCAGAAACTTTTGATAAATATTTGAAAAAAATGAAAAATGTTGAGTTTTCTCTTTCAAAATTCGAAGATAGTAAAAAAAAAGATTTTCTTAAAAACCTCAATTCTTTATTTTCCCTTATTTTTTCAGATTTTGAGATCTAAGACATTTTATAGATCCGGTAGATTTTTTTGTTCTGAAAATACAATTTTCGAATTTTGTTTCGTAAAGTATGCAAGATATCATAAAAGGCTAGAAGGAATTTTTTTGTAGACATTTTTTAGACGTGCATACTTTTATCTGAACATTTCTTTGGTTTTAAGAAGAATGTGTAAATACAATTTCATGAAAAAAATGCTTTTCAACTTTTTATGCTTTAAAGTGAGTCGTTCGCATTTTGTTAATTTTAATTTTTTAGCAATTTTCAGACGGACTTCGAAATAGGATAACAGGACTCATCAGAGTCTGAAAAGATAAGTGGAATATCTGTATAAGATCAAAAACTATAGTCGGGTTTCAAAAAAAAATGGTTGTTTTTCTTTTGACAAATATACGTCAAAATTCAAATAATTGTACCTTAATGGCATTTTTCTTCTCAATTCGGAAAAATACCTGTCGCCGAATTTCATCTGAAAGGAATAAATAAAATCTAATAAAATATATTTTGTTTGAGGCGGTGTACCTCAAAAAATCCGGCTATTTGTGGCGAAATTTCGGCACAAATAATCCCTTTTCCAGATACCCCTTTTCGTAATGAAAACATCCAACTATTAGTAACGAAATTTCGGTACACGTAGCCACGGCCTTTTTACACCAATGAATGATATGAATCAAAAATTGTAAAAATTTGTGTTTCGGAACAATCATACACGAAAAAATAGCTTAAAAAAAGAATAACAAAACAAGGCAGAAAATGCCTTATGAACGTAATTATATGGATGTCCTGATACTGCACTGGTACCTTTCCTTGACTTGAATTAAGGAATATCATTCTGGCAACTGAAAGATGAATGAAATAAGAGACAGATTCTGAAAATAGTGTACTTCAGATAGGAAACTAGAAAAAATTGTGATATACAGAGTACCTAAACAGCATTGTTAGAAAGAAAGACTTTAAAAAGCCTGTTTTATTATTTTATCGTTTCGAAAGATCGTTAATTTTAGAACTAAACTAATAAGAAATAAAAGTCTACCTGTCCGATGCATCATAATTGAAAACAGAAGTGATAGCTGAGTTTCCATTTACATTATTCATGCATCCCACGTATTGTTCAGCATGAAGAGGTTGAAGGGCTATGAAGGCTTTGCCTAAGTAGGTGTGCACCACTCTACTATAGTTTTGAACAGAACAAGAGTGAACACAGGTAGGTGTTGTAACGTTGTACGTAAACGAACTTAAAGCACTTTGACCGAGAAATTAGGGAGTAAACTTTCACGGTTTAGTGCAGCTCGTAGATGTCCTTTTAACGAAGTTGAATGTCCCGCTCATCTTTGGAAGGTTATGCCAGGGTGGAAAATAATGATACATTATCACACTTTAGCACTAAATAGGTACGATGCCACTATCAAATCTTTCTTATTTGGACAAGTTATACTGGGAAGTTCAATACTATTTTATGAATATGTTTTCTATCATTTATTATCATTTCGACTTCTCCATACAATATACACTGAAAACAAATTTTTGGAAACAACAAAATGCATTTACTTGAATCCTATATTTCTTAGCATTCTTACATTCAAGAAAACCATTTCATTGATTCAAAAGGTCTAGATTTGTTGAAATGTGATTAGTCGTTCAAAGAAATATTTATTTGATTCATGAGTTCGATTCTTTGAATTGATTCGGACACATTTCAATTAATGAATTGTGCATACTTGAATCAAGTCTTTAAATATATTCAAAACAAAAAATAATAATCAAATTCAAAATTCAAAATAATATTAATTAAATTCAAAATATATTTATTTGTTAGGGAGAGTTAATGCATTTATATATATACAGTGTTTACATGAATATTTATTTCTTCAGTTGAAGGAAATATTTTATTTGCTTACTAGGATTATATTATTCATAACAAATAAGCAATAATTCACACGAAGCCATTACTTTTTTTTTTAATCAAAAATTTAATAATTTGGCATAATTTGTTTCAATTGAATACTTCTTTAGATCAACGAAATATGTTGTTAAATTTAATATCCATGTTTTTGATTTGAAGAAATATTCCTTTGGCATTTATGGTGAGGGTTAAATACGGCTTTCCGCGTTAGAATTTCCATATTGCGACAGCATCTTGGTCATCGTTGTGGACTTTACATTCGACGGGCCCAAGTTCGATTTCTGCTGGAGGTGGATTTTTCATCGACTTTTTCTTTCAGGTTCATCAAGATTTTAAATTATGTGAGTTGTTCAAATAAATATGTATAATAATAAAAATGTAATTATAATTTAAGCTGAAAGAATCCATTTGTTCCTTTAGGAAAATATGTACTACAGTTGAAGTATGAACTACTTTATTGCACACGCGCATGGTTTAGACCAAAGAAATATTTTGTTGAATCAGTGGTATATTTTTTGCTTCAAATACTCAAAAATCTGATGTGAAGAAATAGGTTTTTGAGCCTATAAAATATTTTCTTGACTTTAAAATATATTTCTTTCCATCAATTCACATATTCTCATTTCAAAGAAATATTCATTCCCATCCATGGCACATTCATTTGGAACAATGAGTCATTTATTTGGTTTAAAATGTATATATTTGTCATCAATTAATTTTTCTTTGATTCAAAGAAATATTTCCCTCCTACCAATAGGTCGCATTTTTTAATTGAACAATGTTAAATTAATCCTATTAACATTTATCTGGCTGAATTAAATTCTTTTTTTTTCATTGAAAGTGCAAATATTTATTTGACTCAAAAAAATATTTCTTTGAAAATAATCAGGATTTTCACTTAGGGCTCGTCCATAAACTACGCAGCCCGGTTTGAGTCATTTTTTGAGTCCCCCCTCCCCCCTCGTAGATTGCCGTAGATTGTTCACTACCCCCAGCCAGACAAACTAAAATCTACGTAGGTTTTTCATTATATACTCCCCCCTTTAAATCGATATTTTGCTGAAGAAGATGTCATTTTATCGTATATATTTACTTCACGTTCAACACAAATCCATATAATTTACACTACACTAGCAACGCCGCACAGTGGACTTTTTTTGATATTCTGTCTCAAATTCGAAGAACTTTGGATCGGAATGACCTACAGGGATATATTTTTCTCTTAATTAAAGAAAAAACCTTTTCGAACATAGAAAAATTATAGAGAAAGTCAGAAAAAAATTGAAATTCAAGAATTCTAAAAAAATTTGTTTCTTTGGACAAAATAAAAAAGAGGAAAGAAGAACGAGAAGGCAACCAACCAAATCCCCTTAGAATCCTAAAATCCTCTTTTATTTTTGTCCAAAGAAACAAATTTTTTCATTTTGTTTTTTAGGAATTGCAATAGGAGCATTTTGTGGTGGTTGTCCAAATTTTATCGTTGGATTCTTGTTTTATTTTCAGGAATTCTATATATTGTCAGAAAAAAAATTATGACCTTGAAAATATGTGTTGAAGATGGAATTTTTGCCAAAAAAATCGTTTATTTAATACCAAAAATGCTTAGATCTTACATTTTATGTGCTATACATGTTTTTATATGAATTTTTGCATGCCCAATCCGAATCTGACATGTAAATCGTTTTAAGACAAAATCCAAAATGGCAGTGCCAATATGGCATACTAAAATTGTAAAACGAAACCGACTTGACTAAAATTTGCTACAAGGTGGTTTTTCGGGTCGCTGATTTCAAATGCAGGGTCAAAATTGAAGAATTCAAAATGGCGGATCCAATATAGTGGACCAAAATTGTAAAAGGAAACCGATTTGACTAAAATTGGCTACAAGGATTTTTTCCAGGTAGCTGATTTCAAACCCGGGGTTAAAATTGAAAAATTCAAAATGGTGGATCCAATTTGGTGAACCAAAATTATAGAACAAAATTTATTTGACTTAAAATAGCCTATCGGAGGGTTTGCAGGTGGCTGATTTTAGTCAAATCGATTTCCTTTTCCAATTTTGGTCCGCCATATTGAATCCGTCATTTTGAATTTTCCAATTTTGACCCTGGATATGAAATCAGCGACCCGAAAAACCCCCTTGTAGCAAATTTTAGTCACATCAGTTTCCTTTTACAATTTTGGTCTTCTATATTGGCTCCGCCATTTTGGATTTTGTCTTACAATGATTTACATGTCAGATTCGGATTGGGCATGCAAAAATCTATATAAAAACATATATAACACATAAAATGTAAGATCCAAGCGTTTTTGGTATTAAATAAACGATTTTTTTCCCAAAAATTCCATCTTCAGCACATATTTTCAAGGTCAACATATTTTTTCTGACTTTCTCTATAATTTTTCTATATTCAGAAAGGATTTTTCATCAATTAAAAAAAAATATCCCTCTAGGTCATTCCGATCCAAAGTTCTACGATTTTGAGACAGAATTTCAAAAAAGGTCCACTGTGCGCCGTAGTGACATCTGTGCTTTAAGCTACATAGCTAGGGTTCGAAGCCCCCCGCCCCCCCCCTCGGTAAATTACGTAGTATTTTCCACCACTCCCCCCCTCTAGTAGCTACGTAGGTTATGGACGAGCCCTTACTTCAGCCTAGTGAAATTCACTTGGTACAAGTAATCCTTTTTTTCGAAAATTTAAGAGAATAAATAAAATCCATGTGAGGATGAGTTTGCATTTGCGTGTATGTGTGATTGCGTATGGAGAGGGATGATGTGTCATATTTTTGCTTACGTTATAAGAAAATACCAAAGAGGTGAGTCATAGTATCACCCTTCGATATGAGCCGTGAAAGAAAGATGGGGGCCCCCCCCTCCACAAACAAATACGATTCCTATGTCATATTATATAAGTACTAAGGAATTCAATATTAAAACAATAGTATCAAGTTACATACAATTCAGAGAATTGTTTTCAAAATGGTGTCATGTTACATGTATTACTGAGAAAAATATCACCCTTTGATATGAGCCGTAAAAGAAAGAGACCCCCGTTTCCTATGTGAAATTTCATAGTTATTAAGGAATTTAATATGAAAACAATCGTATCATGTTACATATAATTCAGAGAATTGTTTTCAAAATGGTGTCATGTTACATGAATTACTGAGAGCATGACGCCATGTTACATGCTTTTTATGTATAATTCCTTTAACCAATGTCGCTTATGTGATATTATAACTGTACCAGGAATTTTTAACATGAACAAAGGCGTCATATTGCATTACAGTCATAAGGAAAGAACCGTTTTTATCATGGAAAATTCTAAGAAATTATGATTGATACCTTAAAGAATGTATAAACAATAACAATATCGGAGCTAAATTAACCCCGCACAGCCCTTATAGAGGAGTCACGTTAGCCGTTAAAAATGAAAAAGCTTCGAACCTCGGTGGCTTTCCACCGATTTTGACAAAACATTTTGGATTCTATTGTTACATATTTCTAGTGAAATGTCAAACAAAAAAATCTGTACGCTGATTAGAAAATCCATTTTTACATTCACATTCTAATGAGAAGGTATTGGTTTTATGTAAAATTTGACTTGATCGGTTTTCATCAAATCTCCACGTTTTGAGACCGCCTGAGATAGAAAAAAAGGTTTTTAGCAAGGTGTCTGTCTGTCTGTAGTCTGTCTGTCTGTCTTTCTGTATGTAGGCACGATAACTTTCGAAAAAATAATCAGATTGGGTTGTGCTTTGGCACACTTTTTTAGGGCCTAAAAAGAAAGAACAAGTTCGTTAACCAACTATTTTGGATAAAAATTCAAAAAGTGAGCACATTTTGAAAATTTTGGAGACCATTTTTTTCAAAATTCAAAAATTCTATGTACGGCTATTCATAGCAATCCAAAACTCCAACAATTTATCCTAATGACTTTTTTGGATAAAAAGAAAATTACCGGAGTTATATCATTTTCAAAATTACAAAAATCAAACGTAAATGAACATTTTATGCCGAAAAACACACGATATGGAAAAAAGTCAAGAGGAGGAAAATGTTTCTTTTTGAACACCCTACAATATATTCTCAACAACTTTTTGAATTTTTTGAAAAATCAAAAATCCAAATTTTGATCACACAAAAAAATAATTAAAAATCAATAATTTCATTTTGCTGTCAAACTATGCAAGATACGACCAAAGATAAATGGAAAAAAATTATGCACCCAAAAATGATCTCCAAATTTGTCATTATTCACTTTTTGATATGATGCGTAGTTTTTATTTTATTCGTAAAAGACAGCATTGGAAATAGTGAAATTCAATTTTTAGACGAATAACACAAGCTACGAGAAAAATGACAGAAACAAAATTTGTTCATCCAAAGAAGAGGTACAAAATTTGTTCATCCAAAGAAGATGTACAAATTTGTTATAAATCGTGTTCTAATAGGATGCGTAGTTTTCGCTTTATTCGTTACTTTTTTATTTCTATCATACGGTGCACAGAAGCGAGCGTGGAACGCAAGGTTCAAATGATTTCCAAATCACAAATCGAGCGCGAAGCGCGAGTGTCTGGATGAGAATGTCTTCCTTACGGTCGATAGAACCTTGAGTAAATAAAGTTCCATTTAATTCTGAAATAAAAACAAATTTAACAATCACTTCACACGTAGAGGTTTTTATAATTTTATAATATTTGCAAATAAACTTTTTCTTTCCATCAAAGTCGAACACGAAGTTCAAAAATCTAGAGAAACCGAGCATAAAGCGCGATTTAAATACGTCCGAGCGCGTAGCGCGAGGTAAATATATAATCGAGCGCGAAGCGCGAGATAAATATATGATCGAGCGCGAAGCGCGAGATCCAACAGTCGCGCGCCCAAGGCGCGCTCAAACTTGCGAGCGAAGCGCGCGATGAGAATGTGCCAGCGAAGCGGGCAGATTTTTTTTCTTCAAATTTTCCAAAAATCGATGAAAAACTTGAGTAAATTAAGATCTAGAGCAACGAAAACACTGTTTATATGTATTATGGGGGTTGATCATTATGAATTTGTGGTAAAAAAAATCAATACGGCGGACCACAAGTTTTTAACATTTATAAACTTTGAAAAAAATATATTAATAAATGATTATTATTTGGCACGCATATTCCTGAAGGCATAAGAAGTTAATAAAACAAATATTTTTCACCCAGGATGATGGGTGAAAACACCCCTAAATCGTGGAAGACATCCCCAAAAAATTGGCTTTAACGATTATTCTGGAAATGGTGCATCGGCAAGAAATGAAGTTTTACAGACAACTTGTACATAGAATATTCATACAAAATCATAGCATTTACTTTTCCTTTGTCAATCATATTTTCCGAGATATTCACCCTGGGAGTAGGGGGTGAGTTGTGACGCAGGAATCGTACGCTCCTTTCGTTGCTCATATATCCACCTAGAAAAAGATTTGGTCAAATGAACAAAATTTTGCTTCAATCAACTTTAGAATAATTATGGCTATTATATGAACGACAAAATATTTGGTTGACCCAAGAAAAATTTTTGGTTAGTAAAATTTGGTTGATTATACCATATATTTTGGTTCATGCAAGTAAATATTTCGGTTGGTCTAAGTAAAAATTTTAGTTAATCCGAACAAATATTTTTCTTGATCCAAGAGAACATTTTAGTTAATACAAATAAGTTCTTTGCTGGTCTAAGGAAAGAGTTTGGTTTACTTAATCAAAACTTGTAGTTCATCTTGCTAGTGGATTCCACTAATATGTTTCACTAATTGTGTGCTAGTGAAAATTGCACTATGACAATAGTGCATTTCACTAATTGGAATCGTGGAAGCAAGTTATTTCACTATTTTAATAGTGGAATAGCCTTCACTAATTCAAATAGTGAAATAGCTTTCACTAATTCAAATAGTGAGATTTTCACTATTTCAGATTCAGAGAGTACATTGTAAATGGCTTTTTATGGAATTGTATCATCTTGTGTGATTTGTTTAGTAGTTTATTGAAATACTAAATATCACATGACTAAAAAATTCCACGGCAAGCCACTTGCAATGTAAATTGTGCTGGATCCTTTGTCAATTTGATTAAAAAAATCGTTGTGTTTTTTTAAAATCAAAAACCTAATCATGCAATCGTAGAAAAAATATTTTGGTTGAATCAACCAAACGAATTTGGTCATCGAAACGAAAATTTTGTTCGTTTCACTAAAATATTTTCTGAAATCAATCAAATAACAGCCAACAAAACGATTTTGTAGAATGAAGAAAATTTTGTTTCTGAGTATCGAAATGGGGTCGTTTCTGGAGACTCGCGTACATTAAATTTCATCTGCAATGTGCATTGAAATTCAAAGACAATAATTTTAAAGTATGCTTGTTTTAGCTTCCACACTAATAATTAATTTCAGTTGTAAAAATGGTATAATTCACCTAGGATTTCCCTTTCATGAAGTTTTTTAACTTTGCAGGTGAAATATTCATCCTGAAATCCTTTCAAAGGTCTAAAATTAAATACATATGAAGTAACTTATGGTTTAGGTCAAGATTTTGAATTCTATTTATATAATTCTGTCGAATTTATAATTTAAAATATCTGTGGATTATAATATGGTAAAAACTACACAATTTATGTATGAAAGTAAACTAAAAACACTTTTCTAACATATAAAAATAGAAATTAAGTGAATTTTCATAAATAAATTTTTCTTTCCAAATGCATGAAAGTTACTTTAAGTTAGCAGTACGTGGAATTCAAGTTAACTTTGTTTTTTGAAAGTGTATTAATTTTAAAGAATTTTTTAGCAGTACTGCAACGGTTTTTTATCATCTTCAAGCATATGTGTAGATTCTTAGAAAGCATGAGAGATTCAGTGCTTGAAAATTCTTAATCTGAATGGCGTGAACACTTTGATTTTTCAAGAGGTGATTGTTAAAAAAGGCTTCATGTCCGGGCTAAATAACACAAATTTTCGTTCAGTGTGGAAGCACATTCTACTACCCAGTATTTGTGAAATGTTATCGTATCTCTCTCTCTCCCTCTCTATCTCTCTTTCTGTCTCTCTGTCTGCCTTTCTCTCTCTCTCATCATACTGCATTATTTCAGATATTACAAGTCTTTTGGAATCCGTTTTGCAGTCAAGTAATTTCAGTAAGATTATAATTCTCAAGCTTTATAGTGCTATATTTTTCTCCATTAAAATTTATATATTTAAAAATATTTTAAATGAAGCTGAATAATTGTTGAAGTAACACCATGCATGTATACTCAGGAGCCAGAGTTAATACATTAAGGCAGGGTTCTACTTTGAGCGCGCGAAAAAAATGCTATTTTTGTACATTTTTTTTCAAAACACACACCGCACTTTTCGGTAGTGTCGGGATACTGATATCATTACTACAATAATCCTAATATATATAAATATACACAAAGATCTTAATTCGATCATTATAGTAATGCTACCAATTACCGACTGAAAATCACCACCCTTTCTCCTTGGCATGATTCCCCCCGGAACCGCTTTCGCATTACTTCAGGGGGTGCCATTCTTTGGCCGTGCCTCGGCCTTCATTCTTTGCTTTCATTCTCTCTGAACGCCAAGCAACTCCTTGTCCCCGGACGATGGTCCGTTCGGGGCTTATCTTCCTTTGCGGCGCAGAGGTAGCACTGCGGTGTGCTTTCGCATACCACAGCTTTATGCCCCTCTTTGCCGTATCGCCAGCATGATTTGGTCCTACCTGGACCCTCGCAGTTTGCTGCCATGTGGCCGAAGCCTAGGCAGCGGTAGCACCTTATTGCCTCCGCCTTCTTGTGCACATGGCAGGATACCCATCCCACCGTAAGGCGTCCAATGCGCACCAAACTTACAGCCAGATCTTCTGCCAGCTCTACGAAAGCCTTCAGATTACCTCTGAAGGGTCTTTTCATGAGGCTGACCCTGATGACTCCAACCGGTTTGCCGAAATGTTTCCGAACCACTTCCTCTACTTCTGCTGCATCTGTCGTCGTATCGAGGTCCAGAATCTCGACCTCGGTGCGTGGGACAAGCTCACGTACTCTACCCTTGTCCCTAGCCGCCTCCTTGATGGCAGCCGACAGCTCAGCTTTGCCTTTTGATGTAGGTCCCAGTTCTACTAGAACCTCACCGTGTCTCGTTTGCCTGACCCCCTTGATTTTTACTTCAAGGGCGTCAGGTTTCACCCTCTTCTTAAGGTCTTGAGGACCGTTGCGTAGATAAGTCCCTCGGTCGGTTTGATGAGGACCGCCTCGTTTCTAGCTCGCATCTGCCTCTTCTTCCGTTTTGGCGCAGACTCTTGCTTTTTTCCACCTTTTTCGGTGTCGAGGTCGTTGGCGCTGGAGTGTTACGTATCCTCGGCTTTTTGCTTCTCGGCTTGGAAGGACTCATCTCTACTGGACTCAGGGTGGACTCCCTCTCTCGCTTCCTATCACGGGGAGTGGGAGCTGCCACGGCTTCCTCAGTCTGAGTGCAGCTTTCGTCTGTCTTCTTCTTTGCCTTCTCCTTTCGCATCATGGCTCTCGTTCGGGCAGTTCGTCCAACGTTCTTGATTAAATCCCTATGAAGCCCTTCGGTTATCATAGACCATTTCTTTTATGGTGCCTCGTGACTCTTCAAAAAGAGCATCCATTTCTGCGATGTCCACCTTGTTCATCGATACTTCCACCTCCTCCGTCACGTCCAAAGGAGCACCTAACTCCTCACAAACACTCCTCTCCAAGTATGTTTGGCCCCCCCCCCCCCAAATCCATGGTACCGGCACTGACCACCGGGGCTTTCACCCGATCAAAAAAAGTGGCATATGAGCGTATTTGAAACTCCATACGAAAGTGCCTTTATCACTGCGAATTAAAAACTTTCTATTCTGTTGGTCATCACTGTGTAAGGTGTTAAAACATTCGTATCATGGACAGTTTTTAAAATTGGCAAAAAATTTTTGTGGCGCATATGAGCGAATAACTCCATGTCCGTAATTTTAAAATTCAGATCACTGTCGAAGATTCAACACCTGTGCCACACTGCCCCCCCCCCACCCAATTGCTATCTTTGTTAATTAGTTAGCGCAAAATTTTTTACTGGTGGCGCATTTGAAGTTACGACGGATAGCTATGATTAATTTGAAAAAATGTTATCATTTCAGAAAAATCGCGCCAGCCCCCCCCCCCCGCCCCCATTTTGATCGCTGATAACTCGGTTATAAATGTGGCGCAACATTTTTTTGTTGATGGCGCATATCAGCGCATTTGGACATCTCCAAGATCATGCAATTCAAATTTTGATTTTTCAAATGGGAGTTCATTCAACCAAATCTTTTTCTGGGTGGATATATGAGCTACGGAAGGAGCGTACGATTCCTGCGTCACAACTCACCCCCTACTCCCAGGGTGAATATCTCGGAAAATATGATTGACAAAGGAAAAGTGAATACTATGATTTTGTATGAATATTCTATGTACAAATTGTCTGCGAAACTTCATTTCCTGCCGATGCACCTTTTCCAAAATAATCGTCAAAACCTATTTTTTGGGGATATCGTCTACGATTTAGGGGCGTTCTCACCCTTCAGCATGGGTGACAATTATTTTTACATTCTCATCAGAGAAGATATTAGATATAAAGAATCGATAGATTGGATTGGGCTTTGATATACTCTTCAAGTGTCCTAAAATGAAGGTCAAGTTTGTTAGCCAGCCATTTTGGATGGAAATTCAAAAAGTAAGAGCATTTTGAAAATTTTTGAGATCACTTATTTCAAAATTTGGAAATTATATGTGCGTCTGTTTATATGACTTGAAAATTCCAACAATTTATTATCATGACATTTTTTGGTAAAATGAAAATATTCAGAGTTACAGCATTTTCAAAATCGAAAAGAAGAAACGAAAATTAACATTTTCAGCCAAACAACGCACGATACAAAAAAAAGGCAGGCCAAGAAAAATGTTTCTTTTTGCACGCCCTACAAGATTATAACAACGAGTTTTTGAATTTTTCCGAAAAATCGGAAATTTACATTTTTATTGCACAAAAAATCATGAAAAATCCAAAAATTCAATTTTACGGTCAAACTATGCAAGATACGACAAATGATGATTAACCAACGTTTGTGCGTGAAAAAAAAGAGTTTTTGGTTCCTTACCCAGAGGTAGGCCGGGAATTGGCAGATCGGAACATGGGAACTCCTATCTATGTAATACAACGCTGCTGAAGGCTGGTGACCTTCTCAGCATAAAACGTCAACCAATTGTGACTCTCTCGGTTTCCATTCTTCCCCCCCCCCCACCCTCCGCAATCTTGAGGTAAGAGAACTGCGAGGAAGTATGCACGTAAGAAAACTAGATACTCTTTGCACCTGAGACCAAGAAAAAAGGGTTGCGAAAGTAGAAACATAGAAAATGGGGTGTTAAGAGGTGGTTTTGAAATATGGTCAGGAGTAGATAGTGAATCATATTGTAGTCAAGAGTCGGTTAGATTATGATTGAATACGCAAGAAAGCATCTCAAAAATCAAGCATGTATCGCCGAGATTGCCGTGGGTTAGAATGAAGGTAGGACTCAGAAGATTGTTTATCATAGCGTGCTACGCCCCAGTTGATAGTGATCAGAGAGATGTCAGAGACGCCTTCTGGGAAGGACCATTTCGCTGGCCCTACCATCCACGCAAATTAAACTTTATTTGGGCCAAATATTTAGTGCAGAATTTGTTCAAATTTGTTCAACCAAAATCAGAATTTGTGCAACACCGGAAGTACATGATAACTCAAAAAGACACTGGCGCAGTCAGCGAAACGTTTCACTGGCCCCGACATTATCCAAATTCAACTTTATATGAGCATATTATTTTCGTTTCAATTTGTTCAAATTTGTGCAACCAACTCCAACCCCTAAAAATTACCCCCTATGCAGAAAACACTATGGAGGGGCCAGCGAAACGTTTCGCTGGCCCCGACCTTATCCAAAATCAACTTCATACGAGCGTATTATTTTCGTCTTATTTTGTTCAAATTTGTACAACCGACTTCAACCCCCAAAAAGTAGCCCTTATGCAGCAAATATCATGGCAGAGCCAGCAAAATATTCCTTCTGCACCGACACTGTCCAAAATCAACTTTATATGGGTGTATTATTTTCGTCTCAATTTGCTGAAATTTGTGCAATCAACTTCACCCCCTGAATACTACACCTTGTGAGGCAAATGCTATGGCGGGGCCAGCGAAACGTTTCGCTGGCCCCGACATTATCCTAAATCAACTTTATATGAGCGTATTATTTTCGTCTCAATTTGTTCAAA